>JAQQZR010035219.1:0-19857 GCA_030068235.1 Notoglanidium macrostoma
GCTTTGTAAGAGAAAGCTCTGCCCCCTGCTGTAGCCTTCACTATTCGAGGTACTAACAAATAGCCTGCACCTTTTGACCTAAGTAGGCGTGGGGGGTCATAAAGGACCAGAAGTTCGCTCAGGTACTGAGGTGCGAAACCATTCAGTGCTTTATACTCATACTCATAGTCATACTACAGAAGTCATCTCGATGGGCACAGAGATTTGGAGGAAGGTTGTTGCAGATCCTGAGAACTATTTTTCTAGGAAATAATTCTTTGGGTTGCACATTTATGTCACACATTTAAAGTTTTTATTTGACTCACCGATGTATTTGTTAGAAGCTGTTTCACTGTGATTAAATTGAAGATGAAGTTTGATATCAAGTTTTATTACACATTTCAGTAATTTAGTATGTGATACTGTAGCATTTAAAAAGTAGAAACAGTAATATAGTATTGTACACACACATGTGCACACACACACACACACACACACACACACACACACACACACACACACACACACATACATGAGTGGAGGATTATGGGTATTAGCTGAAGCTTCCATTTATATCTCCATCAACCCACTGTAACACAGCTCATATGGCAGTAGTTTTTAATAAACGGTCCTTCAGTGTGTGCTGGGTTTAGGTTGAGATGTTTAACTGCAGCCATGATTAAAGTGGCAGAATGTAAACAGATCTGTTCTTCTGCTCTCCCGTATTTCTGTCCCTCTTCCCCCTCTCCACACCCTTCACTAGTGTTGATAGCTAGTGGATTGGTGACACAGTGGGGGTTTAAAGTTTAGCTTAATTCAATATGAGGCAATTACAATACAATTTCTAAACTGTATTCCTCTGTAAACTGAGATACTATATGGTTTTCATGAATGACTGTCTCTCAGTCTAAATTAAAAAACAGTTTAGCTTGTTTTTATCAAGGATTTTGTTCCTTTGTTGATTTGGCTGTAAAAGGTGAAATTCCTTTTCATCTTCAGCTTCCTAGCTGATGCCTGAATGTTCATTAAAATCGAATGGTATTTGAAGCTATTCATGAGCCTGTCCACCTTTAAAATCTCCAGAGCTGGCTGAAGAAAAGCAGCCCTAAAGTCTGATGCTGCCACCACCATGCTTCACCATGGGTATGGTGTTCCTTGGTGATGTGCTTGTTTTTGCACCAAACAAACATTTGGAATTATAGAATTGATATACCTTTTGGAGTTGGTCTCATCTGACCATATGCATTTTGGGGTAGAACCATCTGCGACATGAACACCAAGGAACTTGGTGCTCTTCACTCACTCCACCATGGCACCATCGATGCCTAGTGGGGAGTGGTCTGCATTAGGTCTTCTAAGATCTGCAATCATCTCTTTCTTCTTCCCAACATTAAGAGACAGATTGCTGTGTTTGCACCAGTCTGCCAGCTGTTGTACTTCTGATTTTTTTGAGAAAACAATTTAAGATTAAAATTTGTGGTTTGATGCATACTGACACAGTGACTGTGACACACTACTCTTGAATCCCACCTGCTTACAAATATCAACAACGACTGTTGATAGGAAGCATTCTTAGTAGTCTGATACATTAGCTTGCGCAGATGGGCCGTCTGTGACACAAGCAATTTCCTTTGGGATTATTAAAGTTTTCTCTGACAGTCTTTTCAGAATCAAGGACACATGTGGTAACATGTCTGTGCAGTGCAGAATACAGCATAAAACTGACAAATAACCTTAGTTAAACACATAAAATTAGACAAAGTCTAGCTAACATTTTTTTAATGTTCAATTGAGAGAAAACAATAAAGTTCAATAGCTAATACAGTTTGTTACAGCTTGCTAAAAGACAAGTAGAATTTGATGCCAGAGGCTTTGGCAGGGATGCCATCACCACCAGAAATGGGCCATGAGTTCCTGAACATGAATGCTTAACATTCTTTGTATGACCAATGACTTTGGTGAGACCTTGACTTGTTTGGATCAGTTACAAAATCAAATTGGTTCATCTGCTGGTTAAAATGACATCCATCCATCCATTCTTTATCTATACCACTTATCCGTCAGGGTCGTGGCAAAGCTGGAGTCAGTCCCAGCTGACTTTGGGGGAGAGGAGGGGTACACCCTGGAGAAATCTAGCACAGGGTTAACATGGAGACGAATAACCATTCACACTCACATTCACACTTATGGGCAATTTAGAGTAGCCATTTAATCTAATCTGCATGTCTTTGGACTGTGGGAGGAAAGCAGAGTGCCAGAGGAAACCCATGCAGGCATGCAAACCAAACACAGAAAGCCCCAGATCGGCTGCAAGTTTCGAACCCAGGCGAAAGTGCTAACCACTGCACCATTGTGCCACAGCCCGGTTACAAAGATAATTCTGTACAAATCCTAAAAACATTCAACAATACATTCATGTGACTACATGCTAACAAGAATCTAGGACAGCTACACAAACATCTTGAAAACATAACTTAAAATTAGCTGCTTACAGTTGTTACTTTTTTATAGCCTTCAGTCTTCTTTGGTTCATGAGCTTCATGGATGTGATGACCTAGTATATGTTTGTTTATCGCTGGTGCATCTTTAGCTTTGAGCAATAATCAGTTCCATGCCATAGTCACAGGATGAGTGTTCTGTTCTTACAGTGAATGAAGGTCTTGTTAAATTTTGCTGCTGCAAACCACCAGTATGAACCACCCAGATACCTTCTCATACTGAGATTTTCCACCAAAGTCAGAAAGCCGTGTATGACACAATATTTAGAACAAATACCTCTGAATATATCTTTTCATTTTTTCTTCTTGCCTTGTATCTGTTGAATCACATGTACCCTATATCAGGTCTCTGTGTATCAGCTTGTGACTGTACTTGACGCTGTCCTGTTATAGTCTAATCTCTTATAGTATTGCTCACTAGTTATCTGCTAACTTGCTGTATTGTTGCTGAGTAAGCTGCCCTCACCACTCATGCACCCCACCTGGTTGGGTTCTCCCTCTGTGTTATCTGCTTAGGGTATTCTACATTTCCTGTCATTTAGCCAATCAGCGGACCCATGGCTACATGTTGGTATCAAGAATAGTTTTCTCTTGATACACTACTTGCTTTTTTCTATTGAATCTGTTAGCTGGATTTTTTCTTATATGCAGCCCTAGGGCTGGGGTCAGGTTTCCCTTCACACACTCCTCATTATTTATTTACTTGGGTTAGATATCTCCAATTTGTCATAACACAGTGTGTCTAGCCATGCTAGAAGACTGTAGGCTCATGTAGCTGGTGTCTGAATGTCATAGTAGCAGAAGATAGTCACCAGTTATATGTACATAAGGCTCGAACATCATCTGCAAGTTGATGCTGACAGGGCATACTCAGTTATATGAATCTGTCGCAAGTGCCACAGCCTAAACAGCTCACTACTCATAAATGGCTGCCTGAGTGAGACTACATTTCTTGTACAACCCACAGCTATGAATATGCTCTTTAACACAGAATGATCAGAGAAGCTTGCTATGCCAGAGTGCAAGAAGTTTATTGGGAGCTCTAAAGATTGGCCAGATAAGCTCCATGGTGGTTTGTGTGTTTTACTGACAGCGTTAGAAAATGGGGTGCTAAAGAGTGACACCACTATCAAAAACTACCACAGAACAAATCCATGAAGGGCAGGGTCTGGTGATGGAACACTTTTCAGCTAAAAACTTACCAAGGCTCAGGGTCTTGTGTATTAGACTCCAATAAAGCTGTTGCTCTGACACAAAAACCTAAGACCAGTCCAGTAAATTGAAAGCAAGAGCTCTTAGTACTGAATGATGTGTACCTCACTGACTTAATCTGGTGCATCTCTGTGCTAAAGGTGTGTATGGCAGCCATCACTGTGCACCATCGTTCAAGGATGGCACCTCTCTGGGGGCTCATCAAATTATGTCATTTCTGAGTGGGGGCAAGGACCTTGTCCACTGCAATTCCTCAAGAGGTCTTTGGCCATCTTCCCATTGTTCCAGAGTCCCTTAAGGTCCCTTCCATTGATCATATCAACAAAAAAGGGACTGTATTCTCTGGAATTACATTGCCTTGAATGTATTGGTGGCGAAATGGTTTTGTGGCTTTTGTAATCTTTAAATTAATCTATTGACCTTGCAGCCTCCTAGTAAAGTGGGCATGCAGAACATTCCTGGTTGGGGAAACTTTGAATTTCAGATTTATCTTTGGATAATTAGAGGCTGGCCCACTAAGGGGTGAAGATCATGACCATAGCATGTAGACAGGGTGATCACTTTTCGATTAATCCTAAAGTGTGCGTGGTTCCTCATGGCATTGTTGTGTAGGTTATTTATGTGTTAGCGATTCAGGTCAATGATCACATGACAGAATTGCTTCAAAGTTGCAGTAAAATTTCTGATTCTTGTACCTTATACCGAAGATTCTAAAAATGTCTTATCTTCCTGTTAATTACCCTGGAATGCTGCTTGATGCATCTAACTCTTCCTTTTTTCTTCCCTTAGCTCGGACCTTGTGCTCACACCCATGGTGGGGGAGGCAGTCAATGGAGGACACCGCCCTCAAGCAGCCCACTATGGTTTCCAGACTGCCAAAATTTGGCTCTCGTGTTACACCTGCTACTGGACCCTTAACCAATGGCTCGACCCATAGTGTTTCATCTGGATGGGCTAAAGGAGTACCTGTAGGAAAGCAGAACGGCATCATTAGGGTCCCTGCCCCCTTTCCTATGAAGGGGAGGAAGGGGAGGGAGGATTGTGGAGAGAAGCCTCCAGATTCTGGAGAAGAGTCTCGAGTAGTTCTCCGTTCTCAGCAGCAGCCACGCTCTGCAGTGACTGTTGGGCAAATTAGGAAGCCCTCAGCTGCCTCAGTGGGAAAAACCCAACGCTCCATCCCCACTGTGCCAAGTACCATTCCTAGGACTATTACTCGGCCCATAAAAACAACTCCACGCGATACTGTGCCCAAACAGCTTACACCCATCCAGCCACTATGCAGCAAGGTTGGTGCAAATGTAGTTGCTCCTGGTCAGGGCTCTTCCTCATCTCCCCAGGGAAGTCTTCAGAACAGCCTTTCACATTCAAGTGATAGCCTCAAGTCCCTCTCTGTGGAGAATGTTGTGCGGTCTCAAAGTTTCTCCTACTTAAAGAGGCCAGCAGTTGCCACTAACCCACCACTGACACGTTCCTTCTCATTTAACCGGGCAACAGAGCTTGCAAAAGAGCTGCCCAGGCCACTGTCACAGTCTCCAGTAGCCAGGTCTCCTGTCACTCAGGGCTCCATGGTGCTAGACCCTGTAGCAAAGCCTACAATAGCAACATCTATCAACTCTTCCATGCCACCCTCAACCTTGAAGAAATCTCTTCTGCCTAACTGCACTGATGGCAAGCCATTGTCACTTAGCTATAAGCTTATGCGGCCATCACTCATCAAGCAACCACGCCAAGTTATGATGGTTAAAGTCCAAGGGAAGATGGGATTTGCAGAGAGGGATGGAGATTCTCAAGAAAAAGCTACTCCCTATTCTGAACCATCCAGCAACACACACAGTGCTGGAACTACTCCTGAGGAACCCCTTTTGGCAAAGGAGGCAAATGACAGCCGAGGCCAATGTCTGGAGGTCCTGGAGGACATGTCTTTATCGTCCTCATCCTCTCTGGAACACAATGATGTAAGCGAAGAATACATGGATGACTTTGATGACTTGGGCAACGGAGGCGGAATCCTGCTCATGCCTGTTCACGAGGGAAAAAATGACCAAATGGGGCTCTTCAAGGAGGATAATACTCTTGTTGGCCAGAGTCAGGAGGGGTCTTCAGGGATAAGTCTGCCCAGCTTTGTGTCCGAGTCAGTAGACTGGGCTGAGCTAGGCCTCACAGGTAGGTGTTGGAACACTTTTGTCTTGAGTGGGTTCTATGAAGTATTTATAATGGGAAAGGGATCAATGTTTGACGAAACCAGTATGAAATTGAATATCACTTTTTGTAACTGCATGAATGATCCTAAATCATTTAACTTTCATGTGTTGTGATTCTCAGTCATAGTAATTCTTAACCTGATTGAAATTTGTAAAGTCCTATGCAAATGAAAGCAGCCTCAATTTATTTTTGATGTGTTGTTTTTCTCCATTTTGTTGAAGTTTTTGATGCCTGAAAATTCATGTGGTTTTAATCTAATAGAATGGAATGTGAAAACAGTGTCAGTACTAAGCTTTTGTTGTATTGTTTGTTCTGTGTAGGTAGCAGGGAGGTGGCTGATCGCTGTGGGGCTCGAGCCTTGTCTGCAGAGAGAGATTTACCGCATGGCTCTTCCCTGGAGCTCTCCCCTTCAGATAGCTCTGGAGGGACCTACATGTGGGATGAGGAAGTTCTGGAGCCAATTGGACGGGCCACACAGCTCTGTGGAAGCTTTGATTCTAACCTTAACAGCATGGTAAGCTGCGCTCCATAGACTGTGTGTATGTAAGTGCAGACAAAGGAGAAGTTGCAGCAGCTGAGTGTACAGGTGAAGGTGAATGTTGCTGGGACTCATGTATCAAACTGGATACAATGAGCTTTATTCATAAACCATTTGCAGGAGTTGCGGTGCTCAGAAAATGTGGCGTTTATGAAAGTTAGTTGTGAAAATTGGGTTAGGGTTAGAAATGTAGGGTTACCCTAACCCTAACCCTAACCCTACATTTCTTTCCTGAGTTTGTGTAAATGTGAGAACTTGATAGTTCATCTTCACATCTTTTCAGATCAGATCTCAGAAACTGTCCAAATACTTACAGACCTGACTGTATATAAAATATATGGATTACATTGTCAAATTTAAATCACTTATTTATTTCGGTAACACATCAATTTAATAAACATCATATGATAGTCAGTTGTTTGACGTTAATGACTTAAGAAAATGATTCCAAAACAAATCCACAACTAACACAGATAAGACTTGCCATCTAAATTAGGGCAGAAGGAATCTATGGTAGCTGATGCGCTGCAATAGCTGAGCCAAATTACTGGAAGATTGAAACCACACTAAAGAGATGTTCTTTCAGTGTTCAGTGACCATTTTGCCATTTTTTGTTTGCTCTAAACTTTGCCTTTTATGGAGAGCTGTGGGTGTGGCTTAATCAAAATCAGCTGTGCCGTGAATGCACTTGGTAATTAACACCTGATTTATCTATACACATACACACGAGTGAAAAGAAAATGCTTTACCGAACCTTTTGAACTTTGAAGAAAGCCTTGAAAATATGTACCCACAACTTTAAAAATGAATGTTGTTATTTAAAATGTGTTGCCTATAAAAGGCCAGTGACAGGCTTTTATAATTTCACAGTACGTTATGGATTTTCTGAGATATTTTTACACTACTATAAATGTTCTTTAAGGAACCTACTTAAAAATAACGCAAAAAAGAATTTAATCACTAGTTTGTGAGCAAATGTCAAACCATCAGCAGTGAGTAACAACAGGAATAATGCTGCATGAATAGTAATAAAGCTATAAAAATAATTTATGCAATTTTCCGGTAGATTTAATTTGATCTTTGAGTCTTATTTTGAGTTAGCTTCTAAGGAAAGGTCTAGAAATCTAGCAAACGCCAAAGCAAACAATAACCAACGAGCTAGCCATCTCTGTTTTCAGCTAACATGACTTCAAGTGTATGTTTATTATTGGATCTGTGTTTTCTGTGTATTTTGTTATATGATCAGTGTGTAAGAATCCCAAGAATCACACCATCTTCATGAAATATGAATGAACTGAGACTGGACTTGTAACGAGGCCTCTGTTCAGGTTGCACTGATTTTGCTCTCTTCTTGATTTAAAGAGTGATTTATTTTTTCAGTTTAGTGTTAAAGCTAGTTATAATCACTAACCTCTGATGGAAGGCTCTTCACATTTTAAGGTGTTCTTTTTTCTGGAAGGACTGTGTTCGGAGAGCATGCATTGTGTGTGGGAGCCCTCTTGTGGTGGTTAACAGTATTGTATGTACACTTATCACATTGAAAGAAGTGTGTCTGCCTTCAAACATGTACTAATGTCAAATTCATGTAATTTTGTGAGTGTGTATGACATCACTTCCAGAATGCGTCATCTCTTCATCTCAGTGTTTTACAGTGCCACTTTCCAGAATTAGCTTTGTTCCATAACAAACAAACATAAAAACATGGCCTTACTCTGTTAAGTGTGTGTGCAAGGATACAAAAGAAAGTAATGAGCAGTTATTTATAATATAAAATAACCTGTAATAACCTTTAGGGGGCAGTGTTGTCCTGACCACTGAAATAAGCACGCGCACACACACACACACACACACACACACACACACACACACAATCATTGAAAGTGGAAGGATGAGTGCTGGAGTCTGAATGATGATGCTTTGTTGTTGTTGTTTTTTCCCCTAATGCACCCACACACTGATGGCTCACTGAATCATCCCACCAGTGTGTTTGGTCCTGCACCAAGCTCACGTTAAACTTGAAGTCCAGCTGAGTCTGATGTCTAGACCTGCTGTCCTCTGACGATAATGATAATTACACTAATCATTACGCTGGCATAGATTCCCAAGCATTAGCATATATTATTATTATTTTTTTTTTCCTTTTTGTATTTTAATCAGCATAATATCTAATAGCCATAAGGTTTTTTTTTCTAGTGGACTGTTTTCTATCACATACCTGCTGTCAGAAATCTCACATTTCTGGCTGGAACATGGTGCAGAACTCCTGAGAGGAAACCAGGATTATTATTTCATTAAAACTTTCAGTTTAATGTATTATTATTATTTTCTTTTTTTTAATTATTTCTTTTTTAATTAACTCTGATGTGGTAAAAATGGGAACTGCACACATGCTGATAGCGTCTTACTAGGGCAGGACCCATGCTGCCCCTCGCTCAGGGTAGGAGCAGCAAGCAGGACAGTTAATCACACCGATTTGCAGTTTTAAGCTTATTTTAAAAATACACACAGCTACCAAGATCTTGTTTTATAGGAAATCATTGCTGATTAATCTAACAGCTTTATGTAAAAAAGTAAGTGCAGACAGTGTGTGTGATGCACAAAGTCATTTCTATTGTAAGACGTAAAGCTTGTCAGATTGTGGCGTGGATAATTTGTGTACATTATAAATATGTGTGCACCACCATGACCTTCTTTTCCCACACAAAGCCTGAAAAAAGGAAAAAGTGTCTTCCTTTTCAATGCTTTTCAAGTTTTTTTTAGTTTTTTTGAAATTTTCCGGAACACTGATTTATAATATTAGCTTTTCTGTGTGCGTCTCATCCGTGACAGGAAACAGGAAACGCACCCTCCCAGCTGCCTATTACAGGGTTACTCTAAAAATTCAGTAGACAGTGTGATGGCTTCACCACTTCATTATGATCGAGGGTATGTCGATGTTGATGCCGTTCTACGTAACTGATTACGTAATGCCGTTCTAGTACGTAACCATGCCGCTTAATTATGTGTAAACTCCGGTTTCCTCCAGCTGCCCAAAGACATGCACTTTAGGTGAAGTGGCTACATTAAATTGCCCGTAGGTGTGAATGTGAGTGTGAATGGCTGTGCATCTTTATGTTAGCTCTGTGACAGTCTGGCGACCTGCCCAGTGTAGCCCGCTATAGATAATTAGTGGTTTGGTGTGTGTGATGTGGGCTGGTGCGTGTAATGTGGGCTGGTCTGTGTGATGTCATATCCAGCAGTAGATTGACTACCCGGTAAAACAGCCTGGCAGAGACGATTGACTGAATAAATGATTTATAGAGTCAGTGGGCGGAGATAATAACTAATCATGTTGGAAATATCATACTGATATATTGTTGGTTTTTTTGTGCATATGATATAATACAACAATATAATAACAAAACACAAATGCTGAACTTAAAAGAACATTTATTTAACACATTGTTTACGGTGGCTGCAAGGAGATCTGCACTCTTATTTAAAAAAAAATTATTAACTTAATAAATGTCCACAACTTCAAAAATTAAGTTTGTACAAAAAATGATGGAATTTTAGCTATTACAGGGTTTATGGAAATTAGTTGCAGCTAATGATATCAGCATGGAACTTTTGTGTTATTGGGCTAGTTAGTTCACGTTAACTAGCTAAGTAACTCGCTAGCTCACTAGCTTCATGTTATATACTCGTGTGTCTTGTGTCACTCCCACGTAAATACAGGGGAAACGTCATGGTGTTTTCTGTAGTTTCTGCTTTTGACAGATGTTTTTTGCACCGAGTTGCCTTGCACTGCCATCGCACAGCCTCATTTGTAGTTATTCACCAATCAGACAAATTTCACCTCCATGCAACCTGAATGAGAACCAATGTGTGTGAGTGACTGCAAGCTCTCCACTCCATTACTCACACGTGCACGCACACACACACACACACACACACTCGTGTGCACCAATTCTCACTCCCTCCTTGTGTTTCCTGAGATGATGATTAAAACAAATGAGGGCGATATTTGCAAGTCACACTTGTGCACCTAGTTATAAAATTTAGTCGCACCGTCTCCAAAAATGGTCACAGTCTTCTGCCCTGCATCTTAATGAATCTTTTATCAATTCAACAACCAATATTAGCGAATGTAGCCTTCTTTATTTACTTAATAGAAATGTAACTGGACAGAAAAACAACTTTCACTGAGAAACAGTAAGAATTGTCCATCCAAGAACACGCGTCCAAAACCCTGACCAATCAAAGAACACCTGGAAACTGGAACCTAATGGAAAAGAACAGATAATGCATCAAAAAAGTTGAGCTCTGGTACGGATTTAGCAAACACGTTATGTGTGGAAACAGCCAGATCTATTTCACTTGCAAGTTGGTGTATAAAGGTGAAGACATATCACCAGCACCATCCCCATGCTTAGGACCTTTAGAATCGGCTAATCCTAGAACACACTGCTGTCTGGTTGAAGTGTAGGAAGCCTCTCTGACTGTCTCTTCTGTGTGTGTGTGAGAGATGTGAGATATCAGAGATATCTGTGTCTGTGTTTGAGAGATGTGAGAGTGTGATGACTAATCCCTGAGTAGTGAGTGAAGATTACAGAATGGCCCACTAGAGGGCAGTGTAGCTTCACAGAGATGGTGGTGAGAAGCTTCTGCTTTGTGCACAAGGTGACCAGGAAGAGAGCTTCAGCAACACAGCATGGCTTCCTTTATCACTCTCCTCTTCCTGTTTGTATTTTCTCTTCCGTCAGTCTGTCCATGTGCTCACTCCCTCCGCTCCATCGAAATCATCACCAGTTGTCCCTGCCAGATCCTCTGAAACGTCTTTCTTACTCCTTTACTCTGACTGACTGGTGTGTTACAGACACTCATGTCCATGGTGAGACAATCCTCCTGAAATATTGATGCTTCCTCTATTGTTCTTCTTCAACTGTTGGAAAGATCAACATTTCCCCTTCTCTCCTCAAGCTCTTCAAACAGCTTGCTCATATTTTCTGGCCTGCTACACATTATCAATGGAGTTCACAAAGTGCAAATCAACAGAAGGACTTCAGATGTGGTGCCGTGCTGGGCAAAATCCTGCTTCCTGGGATGGGTGGCGTATTTTTATTCAGTTCCCCAGGGACTTATTCTGAAGTGTTGATCTTGGCCTGATGGAGGATGGTGTCTTTGTGTCCTCAGTGTTCTATCACTCATCTGATTTATTGATGTAACATGGACCTGTCACTTACATCAGATTTTTTAAAATTCTTTCATTCAACTCAACATGATAATCATCTGGATCCTGTTAAAACCGAGTGTGGTGGCTCAACGGTTAGGGCTCTGGCTTAGAGCCTCGCTGTGAAGAGATTTGTGTAGAGATTATTTGGTTATTTATTTGTCATTTATGGAAGGAGTCTCCAGTGTCGGAGGTAAAGCTGTAATTTTGAGTTTTCTGACATCTTTAGGACAAAGGAGTTTAAACTTCTTTGCAATTTCTTCTTTGTCATTAATTTCAAGGGAGAGAAAAAAAAGGGTTAGGATAGCAAGGGAAGGAGTGTTTATAGCTGCTATAATGTAAGTGCGAACAAGTTCTAGCTTGTTTCACCGATGTTTCTTATGAATGAATGTAACCATAAATGGATAAAAAGTATGATTTGTCATTCTTTAAAAAAAAAACAACAACAAAAAAAAACGGTAATTGTTGTCAAATTGCTGAGGAATAAAAATTTCAGGATGTGCTGTTACAGGAAAATAATCAGCCCCAGGTCTATATATGTGTGTATATGTGTGTGTGTGTGTGTGAGGGACAGGGTGTGTGTGTGTGTGAGACAGAGAGTGTGTGTGTGTGTGTGTGTGTGTGTGTGAGAGAGAGAGACAGAGAGAGTGTGTATATATGTGTGTGTGTGTGTGTGTGTGAGAGAGAGAGAGAGACAGAGAGAGTGTGTATATATGTATGTGTGTGTGTGTATGTGTGTGTGTGTGAGAGAGACAGAGTGTGTGTATGTGTGTGTGTGTGTATGTGTGTGTGTGTATGTGTGTGTGTGTGAGAGAGACAGAGTGTGTATATATGTGTGTGTGTGTGTATGTGTGTGTGTGTATGTGTGTGTGTGAGAAAGACAGAGAGAGTGTATATATGTATGTGTGTGTGAGAGACAGCATGTGTGTGTGTGTGAGAGACAGCATGTGTGTGTGTGTGAGAGAGAGAGACAGAGTGTGTATATATGTGTGTGTGTGTGTGTGTGTGTGTGAGAGAGAGAGACAGAGAGAGTGTGTATATATGTGTATGTGTGTGTGTGAGAGAGACAGAGAGAGTATGAATAGAGAAGCATGTTCCGCTACTTTTCTGTTTTGTTATATGAAGGTCTGTATTTATAGACTGAATGAGAGAGAGTGTGTTGTTGCGTTACTGGGAAGCGCAGCATATGTATCTGAGTGATAAATAGGAGACGAGGCCGCAAGGTTCACCCGAGCACAGAGACTGAAAACAGAATAAAGACACAGTATCGATCGAGTGGATGATGACGAGGCCACACTGACAGCAGAAAAGCTTTTCACAAAAACCTATTCATAATCACCATCAGGGAGAAGAGTCTCTCTCTCTCTCTCTCTCTCTCTCTCTCTCCCTCTACGAGGGCATAATTTATTCTTGTCCTTTCAACACATACTTTCTCTTTTCACGCACATATATTTCTATATAGAGAGAGAGAGAGATACATACATGCATTGCTCAAAAAAAATTAAGGGTACACTTAAATCGCACATCAGATCTTGATGAACGAAATATTCAAGTTAAGAATTTTTATTGATATACAGTTACGGTCATAATTATTAGCCCCCCTAAAGAAATCACACAAAACCCTTAATATTGATAAATGATTATAACAAAAACTGTTAATACTTGTATTGCTTCCAAAAGAACAAAGACCAAATCTCCACAAAGTATGATTAAGATATTCTATCGATGTGCTGAATTTTAACATGGTTCAGTAGCCTCCGTGTGTGTATGGCCCCCACGTGCCTGTATTGTCCCAACAATGTCTGAGCATGCTCCTGATGAGAAGGATGGTGTCCTTGGGGAATCTTCTTCCAGACCTGGAGCAGGGCATCAGTGAGCTCCTGGACAGTCTGTGGTGCTAATTGGCGGTGTCAGATGCCTCGATACATAATGTCCCAGAGGTTCTTGTTTGGATTCAGGTCTGGGAACATGGGGGCAAGTCACTGGCATCAGTGCCTTCGTCATCCATCAACTACCAGCACACTCTGGCCACATGAGGCCAGGCATTGTCTTGTACCAGAAGGAACCCGGGACCCAGTACACCAGCATAAGATGAGAACTTTATCCCAGTACCTAACAGTTGTCAGAGTACTGTTGGCTGGAACGTGGAAGTCTGTGTGACCCTCCAAGGATATGCCTTCCCAGACCGTCACTGACCTGGGTGCTGGATGATGTGCAAGCAGCATATCCTTTGCCATGGCATTTTCAAACTCTTTCATGCCTGTCATATGTGCTCAGTGTGTACTTGCACTCATTTGTGAAGAAAACAGGGTGCCAATGGGGAACCTCTCAATTCAGGTGTTCTCTGGTGAATGCCTATTGAGCTGCATGGTGCTGGGCTGCGAGCACAGGTCCCACTTGAGCAGAGGTCACCAACCTGCCCTCAGGGACCACATGAGTCGAAAATGTGTGTGTGTCATTTTCAGGGCGAGTGTGGCGACGGCGAAGCAGCACCTGTGCCCACCTAGCAGCGAACTGGGGCAGAAAAAGCCAGAGAGTTAAAGGCAGATTTGGGCAAATGGCAGTTTTCTTGCTTTTCAGTTTTTAAACTGTTACATAATTGATAATGTTAACAAACATGGGACATAGTTCATGATTCGTTAAAAATTGTTACAGAGGTAGTGGTTAGTAAAATGGGAAATGATTACCTAAGAAATGGTGCAGAAGTGATCAATGAAAATGAAACAAATGAAATGCATCCTCATGTTGAAATGTATCTGTTTCCTAACTTGTTACATAATTGTTAATAATTATTATGAGGAATCATTAACATGATCAGACAGCGTCTTCACACAGATGATCACTAAACATTAATATTATAAATAATTTACAGTTTAAATTACAGTTTGGTCTGGTTACTGCACACCAGTAGCCAGATGGAGGACAATTTGTAGAGCCCTGGCAGTGCTCTTCCTGTTCCTCCTCACACAATTAACCTGATACTGGTCCTGCTGCTGGGTTGTTGCCTTTCTACGGCCCTGTCCAGCTCTCTTGTGTCTCTCAGCACAGTCTCAGCAAACCTTCTTGTGGTGGCATGTATGCATGTGCCATCCTAGAACATTTGGACTACCTGTGCAACCTGAATGGGCTGAAGGTACTGCTTCATGGTACCAGTAGTGACAAGGGCATGAAAAGCAAAGCTAGTGAAAAATCTTTCAGGAAGGATAAGGAGAGAGAAATGGTCTGTGCTCACCACATGCAAAACCATTCTCTTTCTGGGGTTGTCTTGCTGTTGCCCCTCCTGTCCACCTGTTGTTGCTTTCATTTACACCAAAGCAGGTGAGATTGATTCACAATCACTTACCCTTCCTAACTGGACAAATCGATATACCAAGAGTTTAATTGACTTGGTATTATACTGTGGTGATTGTGTTTCCTTAATTTTTTTGATCAGTGTGTATATACACAACTTTTCAGCATGTAGAGGTTGAAAAATCGATGTACTTCCATACTGCAAGTATGGAGAGTGGAGGTGCTCCGGGAATAGAATTTTATAAGTCCTTTTGGGATGTTCTTGTGGAGGACCTGCTCGAGGTTCAAAACAGCAGTCTTACTAGAGGATTAATGCCTTTGATGCTGTAGGAGGGTGGTTCTAATGCTTTTCCCAAAAAGGTGACCTTACAGAGATAAAGAACTGGAGGCCTATATCGTTGTTGTGCTCTGATTAAAAACTACTCTATAAAATACTGGATATAAGGTTGGGAAGAGTTTTGAGAGAAGTGATTCACACAGACCAGAGCTACTGGGTACCTTGGAAGGTCAATATTTGATAATATATTCCTGATCCAAGACATTTTTGACATCTCTAACATATTTGGGCTGAATATAGGTTTAACCGCTATAGATCAAGAAAAAGTCTTTGATCGGATAGAGCAAGTATTTATGGAAAGCCCTACAGGCTTTCGGTTTTTATTCTGGTTTTATTGACAAAATAAGAGTGCTGTATTGTAGCATTGAAGGTGTGTTGAAGGTTAATGGTGATTTGTGTGCTCCTTTTAAAGTAGGTATGGGAGTAAGACAAAGATGTCCCTTGTCAGGGTTGCTTTACACACTGGCCATAGACCCTATAACATAGACTATAACTGTAAGCATAGGCCAATGATATCATTGTCATGGTTATTGGGCAGAAAGACGTAGATACTTTACTTAGTACATCTAAAGTATTTTGGAAAAATATCTTGAGCAAAAATAAATTGAGACAGAAGTGAAGCTCTTTTAGTTGGGTAGTGGCCAGTGGCAGTGTCTGAACTGCCAGTAGGACTATGATGGAAAAGTGTTGGTTTAAAATATCTAGGGGTGTACTTGGGAAGGGACTGTTGAAAAAAATAAAAGGAAAAGTGGAAATGGGTAATACCAAAGAGGTCCTACAGGGGCCGCATACTGGTTATAAATTATTTGGAAGAACCACCAGTGACTCTCTTAGGAAGGGTTCAATTAATACTAACAGTTTTTTTTGGGATAAACTGCACTGCGTACCACAAAGAGTTCTGTATTTGCCTAGAGAGGAAGGGGGACAAGGCCTGATTCATTTTACAGAGTAGAACTACTGCATTTCACTTGCAATTTTTTCAAAAATACTTAAACAGTTCTTTTACTTGAAAGACTGTGACCAGTACCATCTTAGGCACCCTTCAGAACTTAGGGATGGACAAATCCCTCTTCCTAATGGACCCACAAAAGCTGAACATCTCTGTATTACCTTTGTTTTATTGCAACCTTTTTAAAGCGTGGAAGCTTTTCAATGTACAAAGGGCTACAGAGACAACTGGATATTACTAGCAGTGGTCTTACCACTTTGGAATCCCTCATCATATCCGGACTCACTACCCGGGTCACTTAACAGGTTTGTCCAGACCCGAGCTGCAAAACACCAAAGCAGTACCTACACAGCTGGAACTGAGGTTGAAATGGAACGCTCTTCTTTCACACAAGGAGAAGGAAATGTTCTATGAATATTCAATGGATATCATGAAGAAACAGAGAAGCCAGATGAAGAAGACCCCTTTCCTGAATTGGTACTGTCCCCAGACTTAGAGAGAAGTAATAGTTATTTTTTTGAGATTAAAGCAATCAAGAACATGAACCTGTATATTGTCATGGGTAAAACTTGTATATGTATGAAGCTTGTGTGAAGATTTTTAACAAAGAAAAGCTCGATGGTAGAGGAGACACCATGGCGCACTATCCTCAGGTTGAGTGAGGAAGTGTGACCACAGTGGAGAACATTAGAGGACTGAGAATACTTGGAATCTTTGGCACAGGCAGGTTCATTCTAAAGAACTGGGATTGACTGGCAGATAAAGTGCTAGAAACACTAAGCAGATGTAGATGGATTCAACCACAGCTGTCCTATAGCGACAGGGTCTTAGTGATAAACAACATGGCTGCCTCAATGCTGTGGCACCGTCTGACAGTACTGGATTCACCTCCGGAACTTCTGCACCGACTTCAGAAGCGCTTTGTGGACTTTGTCTGGATCGGTCATGATTGGCTACCTCCTGGTGCACTGAGATTACCATTGTGTGAAGGTGGACAGACTCTGATACAATCTTCCATCCAAGGTGAAGGCTTTGATGCTATAAACAGCTCAGAAACTGCTGTACTGTCCCAATACTGTACCGTGGGTGAATTTTGAGGATCGCAGGCAAAATGTCTAACAACTCCACAAAGACTCTGCCATCCAAACACTTTTACGGAACTGTTTTAAAAGCCTGGGGCCAGCATAGAGTGGCACTCTGTGGCACTCTGTGTTGGTCAGCGTCACTCTGTAACGCTGACCAACACTTTCCTGTTCAAGTGCAACCTCACTGACTCTGCAGGTATTGTGGGCTACTGGAAACTGTGTTCCACCACTTCACTGACTGCCGCAGACTGGATCCTCTTTTCAACACACTAGACAGGACCCAGCCATGGGTCACCATTTTCCAGAACAATGTTTATTTTAGGCTGTAAATATTCGCGCTCATACTGGGAACGCTGCACATTGATAGACTTTGTAACTGGACAGGCAAAAATAGTCATTTGGAAGTCTCATAGACTTAAAACAAAAGGAAACCCTTGGACCCTAGTAGAGTCACGGATCAGATACATAATGAATGGTAATGTGATAATCAAAAGAAATGGTGCGCAAATAAGGGTTTATCTTCAATAATGGATGACAGTGAAATTGTTATTTTTTACTGGTGATTAATAACCCAGAATGCATTTTCCCTTTTGTCACTGTGTAGAAGTGAAAATCTTTCGGTAATATTTCTTTAACTCATACAAAAACTGTTGATACAAAGACTCAAAAGTCAAAAAGTCTCTCTCTTTCTCTGTCTCTCTCACTCTCTCTGTCTATGTCTAATTTATTTTTTTTCATTTCAAAGGTTTTATTGACATGACAAAAAAATTACTTGTGTTTCAATGCATGTACAGACATAGAGAGACATATGCTCATAAACCACACAAAACACAATAGTAATAATACCAGTGATCCTGACTCCTTCTGCGTTCCGGACCTGCCTGAACCATCCATCCTTCCAGTTGGAGTCGTCACTTGGAAACCACTTGGTCCTGTTGAGGATGGCACCATGTGAACTGCCTCAACACACACCTTGAACTGTGCAGACGCTGTTGGACTGCTGTTGACATGAGCGGTTCTGCTACAATGGCAGATGACTCGAATCACCATGAACAGTCTCGCACTCTAAACTTAACCTTGGTATTAAGTGTGTGAGGTGTAAGGGCAGTATCCAGCGCCACCCAGATGAGGATGGGATCCCTTTTGAGTGTGTTTCCTCTCAAGGTTTCTTCCTCTTGTCATCTCAGGGAGTTTTTCCTTGCTGCCGTCGCCACAGGCTGCTCATTAGGGATATATATATATATAGACAGATAGATAGATAGATAGGTTTATATTCAGAATTTATATACTTCTATGAAGCTGCTTTGTGACAATGTCTTGTTAAAAGCACTATACAAGTAGAAATGAATTGAATTGAATTAACAATAACAATAATTAATTAATTAAAAAGAAGAAATAAATAAATAGAAAGTGAAAGAACTGCTGATTAGTTGAAAGTAAGATGAAAAGGAGAGGGAGAGATCTGCACTTTGTCTTATTAAATATGAGTCCCCTCTTATTTTCTGACACATGAGCACAAACTGAGCCGCGAGCTCTAATCTCTGCTCCTCTTCTCCTCAGAGGATTCTGATTTTACAATCTTCATCCAGTAGGTTAAAATGATGGCATTTATTTTCTGTAAATTTCAAATAGAAGTGGTAGATGAACGGGATTGAGGACATTTCTGAAGAAAGTGTATTTCCACTTCACCCTCCTTCAGGCAGCAGTGTGTGCAGAGGCGCTGCTCTATTACAGGACCTTCTGTGACGTCCTGTTTCTGTCTGTAACTTGTGATCTCTCTCTCTCTCTGTCTATTTCTCTCTCTCTCTGAGAGAGACTTTACACTTTAAATACACAAGAGGCTGCATGTGAGATGTAATGTTTCAATTCTGAACAGCCGTGGAGGTCTCTGTTTGTTTATGTATTAATATATATATACACATAGACATGTACATATAGATACTGCACACACACACACACACACACACACTGATATGATGTGTGTGAGTGTGGTTTGCTGCAGCGTGCGTGCAGTGTGTATTCATGGGCATGTCACTGTGTGCTCTCTCCTCTTTTTATCACAGTTATATATGCACTAGGCAGCGAGTACTGCACCTTTTCCTCTTCTAATAAACAGCACAAAAATGTCATATTTTCTTCTGGACTTCAGTTTCATAGAATTTTGCATATATGGCTTCAAACTGTGGTTAGAATTTGGGTTGAATTTCTTTGTAATTTGTGCATCAGGTGAAGTGTAGCTCTGACTCGATTTCTTGTCTCAGTGTACACACACATCTTGGTTTTATTGATTCTCTCTCTCTCTCCCTCTCTCTCCCTCTGGAGAGCATTTAGACTTCAGTTTATTCAGAAATATATCACAGGGTATGATGACATTGTGTGGAGACCAGTCACAAGTTTTATTTTAAAGCAAATTGAAGGATTAGGCTTGGATGTGTCTTTGTTTTTAACAAACTGTACTTTTATACACTTGCATGGTGTGCCTGAATTTTATCGAGCATTGGTTAAAACATGGACACTTTTTAAATGGAAAAGGATGGAACAGGCTACGTCACTG
>JAQQZR010035271.1:0-19852 GCA_030068235.1 Notoglanidium macrostoma
GCCCAGGGTGTACCCCGCCTCTCGCCCGAAGATGCTGGGATTGGCTCCAGCTTCCCCGCGACCAAGATGGATAAAGCAGTTATAAAACCAGACAGATATTTACTGGCAATTATTTATAGCTAAATATTTGAATAATATTTACTGGAATATTTACTGATCCTTGTTTACTTTGCTGATAAATTAATAGGGAAGATTCTATTTAAATCTTAAAAATATTTTTTAATTTAATCCAAATTGGACTCTGTTCTTTGTTTATTTTTGCCATTCATGGCAAGTTTACCATAGTACAAGTTTATCAAAGTTTCTTTCATCATCATCCTGAACTTGGGTTCAAGCACAAATAACACAGTTTTGGCAATTCCCTTGATAACATCTCTATTTGTAACGAATAGTAAAGGAATGGAATACCAGTTGGAAGGAATATAAAAAGTCTTTTTTTGTAGTCTGATTTTTATTTTTCTGTGGTCTTACTACTAGAGCAACTTGAAGTACAGAAGCTTGTTACTTATGCTTCTGGAAATACTCAGGAGGCTCTCTCAGCTGAGTGCCTCCTCAAACGTCATGCTTCTGCTCCATCCACTGTCCCCAGAAGGGGTATATCTCACACATTGGTGTTTTTTTCCTCCCAATTTTCTTCCAAGTGTGAGCACAGGTGGGTCCACCTGCTGGGCATTTCTGCATGATGCAGATGCATTAGCCTGGAGCTACTCGTCACTGATGTTTCACTCCTTTAATCCCGGAATATCTCAAGGTCATCTTTTTGAACAGCTGCTGATAAAACGTCAAGGGGTGACATGACGCCAATGACTGTCTAGTGTCACTGTGATTGACAGGGGAGAGAGAGTATACCACCCATCCCTCCCTGTGGCATCATGGCTGGGGCATCATTTGACCTCACAATCTCTAGGTGAAATGCAAATGCTTCTTTCTTTAGCCTACCATTTCATTTTAAATGGTTTATCGTCCATTACTGAAGCAAGTTTTTTATACGGCTGTAACACATCTGTGGCCAAAAATTTTGAGAATGAAACAAGTATTGGTTTTCACTGAGTTTGTTGCTTCATTGTTTTTAGATCTTTTTGTCAGATGTTTCCATGGTATAAGGAAGTAAAATTATGGTCTGAGTTATGGCAGACCATTCTTGGATAATCGATGCCTGGAGTTTGTCAGAATTTGTTGATTTTTATTTGTTCACCCACCCCCTGAGGATCGACCACAAGTTCTCAATTGGATTAAGGTCTGGGGAGTTTCCTGGCCATGGACCCAAAATTTCAATGTTTTGGTCCCAGAGACACTTAGTTATCACTTTTGCCTTATGGAACAGGGCTCCATAATCCTGGAAAAGGCATTGTTTGTCACCAAACTGTTCTTGGATGGTTGGGAAAAGTTGCACTCAGAGGATGTTTTGGTAACATTCTTTATTCATGGCAGGTGTTCTTGGGCAAAATTGTGAGTAAGCACACTCCCTTGGCTGAGAATCAACCCAACAGATGGATCACTGATTCGCTGGCTGAGACAAAGTTCACAAAGAAACTAAATGGAGGATAAGGGTCCCCGTGTTCCTCTTTATACTGAAAACCTAATGTGAGCCATTTTTCTTGCAGATAGATCTTGCAGATAGAATGGCACTTCAGCACAACAGGGTTGATTCCACCAGGTGTGTCGAAATAACTAAGTCCGAACAAATCACCGTCTGCCTTAGCAATTTGTATTTCCATCAGCAAGTCCCTGAGTTCTCTCAGTTTGCAACCATCTTCATTTGAAATCTTTGGAAAGTTCTCTGGCCTCTTGAAAAGGGAGCTTTCTATGTCCTTTGGTGAACCATGATACTCATCAAGCCGATTCCATATGGACTTGAGTACCTATTCCGGATGATAAACATACACAGTTCTTAAGCGCCTTGCATATTTAGCTGAGTCCTTGCCTAACCATTTTACAAGTAGATCATTAAGAATGGTCATTGAACTGTATGAACCCTGTAAACACAAGCTCACATCAGGCAATGAAATGGACCAAGCCTGACATACTTTGATTTCCATCCAACAGAGTGTGTAGTGCTGTCCTTTGGTGCTGAGTGGTGTCATATGGCAGGTAGGAATTGTCATCCGTCCTATTGTGGGCAGTGCCTCCATAACATACATCTAAAAGCCGCTCGGTATGATTGATGTGTGGTGCCATTTGGATACATAGTCACCTGCATGTCTTCTTTGGGAGAAGTGTTCCTTCATGTCTTCCACCACAGTTGGGTTTTATGTTTGAGCATGGTGATCAGACAATTCGATTACTGGTGTGTTGATTTTGTAGTATGAGGTAATGGCAGGTGTATTTTGACTGCTTGTTGTTTTTAGTTTGTCAGTGGGGGCGTCCACAAAGGGTTAATTATACACAGAAGTAAGCATTTATCAATTATCACTCGTTCATTAGCCCTCATTTCCTGTATTTCCTTGTTTCAGTCACTACCAGACCTTGAGCATGCCCTTGCTGTCACACTTGACTACCCACATTTTTACAAGGTAAAGTATTCAAGTTTCTGGGGACTCCAAAAGGATATACAGTGGATATAAAAGTATGCACACCCCTGTTAAAATGGGAGGTTTTTGTGGTGTAAAAAAGTGAAACCAAGATAAATCATGTCAGCCCTTTTTCCACATTTAAGGCGATACAGCATCCAGAGAATTTACAATGAAACATTTTACATTTTAGGGAAAAAAAGAAAAAAAGGGCATACATCCCTGAATTAATTACTTGGTTAAAGCACCCATTGCTTGCAGTGCAGCACACAGTCTTTTTGAGAAAGAGTCTACCAGCATAGCACATCTTGATCTGGCAATTTAATTCCACTCTTCCTGGCAAAAATGCTCCAGATCTATCAAGTTGTGAAGAGATCTCCTGTGCACAGCCCTCTTCAAGTTATTCCACAGGATTTCAATAGGTTTTCAATTCAAAACAGGTCTTTTTCTTCTGCAGCCATTCCTTTGTTGACTTGGATTTGTACTTTGGGTTGTTATTATGCTGGGAAGTGAAATTTTTGGTCATCCTCAGCAGTCTAACAGAGGCCTGCAGGTTCTGTGCTACCTTGGTTTTATCAGACAATAATACATGTTGCCACATAGTTTTGGGAAAATGTAGGTACACTTGAAAGGTTTTTTTTGTGAGAAAAGGTTTTCTTCTAGCCCATACATATGAAGAATCAGATAGATTGTAGTTATAGGTCACAGTGAGATCCCATGCATGCTTTGTAAGTTCTTTTCAGATCATGACTTCAGCAGATGAAACCAAGAATATGTCAAGAAAAAAGGTGATCTTTATTTGGGGTTAATCACAATTTACCTCATTGATGACAGGTGTATGAAAATTACTTTTGAACATGAGTGATTGGTGGTTGGTTCATTTTGAGCAAAGTCACATGCACACTTTCACAACCAGCTTATTGTAAGTTTTTTTTTTCTTTTTCCTAAAAGGCGTATATACCAGAGACCATAAAGTGTCAGTGAAATTTGATGGCTTGTAGCGATGACTGGCAAATTTACTGTTGGAGACATGAACAGGGTGGGTACTGAGTTAAACTAATCTCAACTTTGAGATGACCCAATTGTGGTGACTACCAATGAGAGCAAAGGATACTGTTGACTGACAGACAACAAGAGCCTGGTGATAAGTGAATTGCTTTATACGTGGACTGCCCTGAATATTCACTAACTTTTTGCTAGTTTTTACTTGAATTTTGTTAGTTGTTATATCACATTACAGATGGAAATGTTCTAAGATTATTTATTTATTTATTATTTTATTTATTTAGCTTTAAGGAAACCTGATATTTCATTATATTGGTTTTTTTTTGTGCCAATGCTAAATATTTTATATTTATCTTCTTTGCCATGTGTTGCTAATTCCATAGCTAACCAGTCTTAACCCTGGAAGTTAATAATAATAATAAAAAAAACTCTCTTTAAAACAGTTTTTTTGGGCTCATTCTCAGTGGGTAGCAAGGGTTGTAACATAAATCAAAATACACCAGACACCAGTGTATCCATTTTGATGCAAATGTATTGGAACATAGAAAAAAAGAGATTGCTGACAGGTAATATACACCAGGGTGAGTAATGCCAAATAACAAACAAAAGGATGACTAACTGAGCTTTGTGACCATCTTACCTATTACAAAACAAAATGAAAGAATGAGTCAATGTTTTCCCTTTCTCCCTATCTAAATAAAACCAGAAGAATTTCAAATACAAAGACATTCACCTTTACAGTATCAGTTTAAAGGACATGATGATCCAATATTTACACAGTGTAAATTGTGATGGCTGATATCTTTAGCTGTGTGTACAATGACACTGACCTGAAATAAATACATGTGTACAGTAGTGCAAGAATAAAGCTCACAAGCTGGCATATAGCTTAAAACCTAGTATCAAAAGCTAGCATTGTACTGTATTATCCAAAGTTCAAAGCTGGCATTAAGCTGAAAATTGACAAAGCTCAAGGGTAGTACACAGGAGTGTGTAAAAGTAGGTTTACAGTTGTTTGTATGAAAAAAGACATGCAAGTTATGATTATTACAACAACAACAACAATAATAATAATAATAATAAGAAGAAGAAGAAGAAGAAGAGGAAAACAAATAAGAAAAAATGCAAAAAAAAAAACAATAATTAATAAATAAACATTAATATGAGAATAAACTCTGTGTTTTGTGTAGTCACAACTGTAAACCAACTTTTGCAGACCCCTGTAAAGTTCAAGTTAAAATTGGTGTCAGCTTTTTGGGAGTGACGTGTTCGGCTTGAGCAAGGTTACATCTGGTAGAGCAAGGTACATCTTCAGTGCTATTGTCAACAACAGTTTCCCTTTTATACTCTTCTAAGCAATGATGTTGATTCTGATCTTCCAATCCCTTACACTAGATCTAATTCTCTTCATGTAAGCCCTAAATATATAATGTAAAAATTACATAATGGTTAAAAAAGAGAGAGTGAGAGAGAGAGAGAGAGAGAGAGAGAGAGAGAGAGAGAGAGAGAGAGAGACAGAGAGAGAGAGAGAGAGAGAGAGAGAGACACCCACACATACACAGAAAGACAAAAATATGTTTGGGGATGTAAACCTGTTCTGAATGTGCATTGCCTACACTGTGCTTAAATTGTTCTTTACTGTGAGCTTCAACTTTCAGAATCTGGACCCCCTTCTCTGTGATTGAATGGCTATATTTTCCCCTTTATTTTGGATAGGGAATTCTTCATTACTAAGGAATCTTATACATACTTTCAAACAAAAACATTAGTCATGAACAAAAAACAAAAATAGATCAGTGAAGATGTTTGCTTTGTAACTTTGTATATATTGGATAACTTTCCCTATTCCCCAAATAAAACCAGCAGACAATCTTATAAGGAGTGAAGTTCCTCTGAAGACGAAGCACACATCAGCATGTTATCACTTCAGCTGTACCACAGAAGTGAGCTCACGATCAGAATAGGTGTAGCTTTTTATAGTAAGGTGCAAACTATTAAAATAATAAATATATAAAAATATTCATAATTGTATAGAAAGTGAAAATACAAGTTTTTAGATCTCATTTATTAGGCTTCAGACGGTGGTTTCCTATAACCTTAAGCAACTAATCTGTGCAGAAACACTCAATATTACAATCGTCAGTGTCTGGCCCCAATCACAGGTTGGCCTTTGTCAAAGTCACTAAGATCCTAACATTTGCCCATTTTTCCTGCTTTCAACACATCAACTTTGAGAACTGACTGTTCACTTATATCTCACCCCTTGACAGGTGCCATTGTAATGAGATAATCAGTGTTTTTCACTTCACTTTTGTGTTTTGATATTTACTAAACTAAACTATTCAATTTAGTTTATATAACAATATATATAATGATATAACTTTAACAATAGGCATTAATAGTTACAAGGTAGATTTATATTAACTTTATATTCTAATGAGTAAGCCAGAGGTGACAGAGCCAAGGAAAATCTCAATGAGATCACATGAAGAAGCAACCAACCATATATTAATAGACAGTAATAAAATGTGGAGTTCCTTGAGGCTCTGTGACCAGACTGCTCATTTACTTAAGAATATATTTTGTTTGCAGATCTCACTAGTCAAATGCTTTCCCAAGAGAACTCTACACTTAAAGCCCATATCAAACACTTTACTATGTGAAGGACAATCTGTTTTTCTTGGTAAATTTGCATTATAATATTATATCAACAACTGAAGCACTGAGTTGGAAGACGTTTTTTTTATAAAATCCAATTAACCTGAACTTACTATATCTATCAGATCCATGGCTAGAAACAAATAAAACAAAAGCATTCAGTGGATTATTTGAGATAGCTAACAGTTATTAAAATTTCATGTAATGCACAATACTTTCAAAAATGCTTAACCATGTTGTTCCAACTAGTCAAGATCCTCTACTGAAGAAGCATGTTGGCTAGAGGCAGGAGTTTTAAAAAAAAAGTGTTACTTAAAATGAGCAATAGGCTCTTAGGGTTTCAGTAACACAAGGGAGCATGATAAGTTTAACAGATAACACAATGTGAGAAACAACAAATCATAGACTACTGAACTGAGGAATATGCTTGAAAAACACAGTTTGTCTCCTGGAACTAATACTCTAGATTCATAATGGAAAGGACTTGGAAGTTATGGATCCTGAGGTGCTGAATCAGTGAATATTTGTGACCCACCAGCATCGGGATAATAACAGCAGCCACCGAGTAGTAGAAGTAGCCACCCTCATTGTATGGGAAGTAACCCCATTTCCTCCTGATTTCCAGAGAGGTTCTCACTACATAAACAATGGAGAAAATGGTGCTCATTTTGCTTGAGAATTTCAATCTGCAGATATGCTCTTCAGATGGCAATTGGTGGCACACACAAGCTGAAACTTCCTCATTAGCATCAAATTAATTGGACCACTTCCGATGGTTTGGGTTTAATGGAAACAATCTGGGGCTACTCTTCTGGAACACAAGTTGTATGATTTGCAGTCTTAAGCATGACAAGATTTTTAAGTATTTTTTGTTCAAATGTATATAGTCTGCTGAAATATGTGGGTTTGACCCCTGTATTTTATTTAAAGATTTTATTCAAAGATGTACACCTGAACTAAACATTCTTCATTTCAGTTACACACTACTGAATATTATTTGTCATAGCCACTTTATGGCATGAAATCTTCTCTTTTAATTGTGTGTTAGTAACACTGTCATGTGTATTTAGTGTTGATAAACTTTTGTAAATTCCTAATTCTTTTCTCTAGTGTATTTTATAGTTATTGGTTAAAGCATGTGAAAATACACACTAATGTGGGAGAGAAGTACAGCAATTTTTTGAAGTGGGTGGATCAACCTCTGGTTTAAAATAGAAACAATATAATTAATATTATGCCATGAAACCTTTAGTAATTGTATTCTTGACAGTTATGGACCCACAGATCATTGAAATACCAGCCCTAGGAAGGACTCTGCATCCTGGCACTTTGTATGACTGCTGCAGTGACACTTTCATTCCAGGTAAATGTCCTGTAGTATTTAACATTCTATAATCCAAGTGTTATTTTGTTAAATACTGTTAAATAAATGATAACTCAATGACTACATAGTAATGTACTTGTTCCAAATGTTTCAACATTATTAACTCATGTATTAAGAATAAGCCACCCAAATAATAAAAGCAAGGTTGGCTTTAATCTTATCAAGTATTAATAGGAAATATAATTAAAAATCACATTACATATCTTGCAGTGATTAAGAGATTTACAAAATGAGCTTTAAATGATTATTTTGCACGTTTTTTTGCTTACTTATATTTATTACATATATATGCATATGATTTTGATTTCAAAGTGATCACTGGAAGCATTTGAAGGTTTAGGATCTTGCTCCTGAGATCCAACAGTTGTTTTGTTGAGTATTTATTATGGGAGTGCACATTCCCCCCAGCATTAAAAAAGCTTGTATGTAGCACATTGGTCCTGGAGAAACGTTGTCTCATCTCACTGTACACTGTATTACATGTATATGGTTGAAATGACAATAAAAGCCACTTGACTTGACTTGACTTGACTTGCATTGGCAATATTCTTATTTGCCCACATAAATTCGAGTTGGTCAGCAGCAGGAGTGTAATGAAGTACCATTTATTTTTCAGCATGTTACCATTCTGCTGAAGATATATATGAAACAAACTTCATAATGAACATCGTACTTTAATTGATCCTAATGGTAAGCATAAATGATAAAGAAAAAAAATGTCTGACAGTATCAGATGTACATTTTATGATGACTATGAGTGCAAGCTAAACCCCACTACATACATGGAGGCCCAGCAGGTGTAAAAGACACTTTCATCCCTGCTGAGGAAGACGGAGACTGATGGTGTGCCAGTGAAGGTTTGGCTTTATCCCATTGCACTATTGGATAAAAAAGCAGCTATACTGGAGAGGTAGATACATAGGATACTGATCTTAAAAGAAGAAGCTGGGAAAAGCAAAGTTCTATGCAATGTTCTGATTACAAATCCAAAGCTAAATGATTTCCAGGATGTCAGACTGAGGCTGAAGATATTTCAGGGCATGTTATTAAACTACAAAATGATGTGTCTAAAAGCTATCCATAAGCTCATTCCTGCTATTTGGGGTGGGAAATAGAATGAGCTTATGCACAAGTTCCCTTTTAGAGCTGAGAAGTTGAATCAGTGGTTAGAGTATAATCAGGGTGAACAAAGTCAGCTGACTCTCTATACCCAGCAAATGTATGGTATTACAGTTATAACATATTCAGCCCTGTTTGACAATATTGTCATTAATCTCAGTGTTGATACTGTGATGTGCTTTTGCTTCACCTCTCTAAAGGATGATGACCCATATTTCTCAGCTATGAGTAAATGTCTGGAAGTAGATGAATTTAAAAACTTGTCGACAACTCCTGAGTCAGCTGACTAAGATTTCCAGGTCTGGTTCCAAAATGATAAAGTAACTGTGAAGATGAAAGATAACTATTCTCTTTTCAAAAGTTTTTTCCACAGTCTAATAAAGATGAGATATAAACCAGGTCATTGTCTCACTCTCAGACCCCTCCAGTCCTGGAACATCCATTCACCCATATAGAAAAGGGAAACAGCATGTTTGAACCTGTGTCCAAACCACCTGCACCCCAATTTGAACATCCTGAACAAACATTTGATCCTGAAGCCTCAGATGTGGTTTCCCAACTGGATCAGCAATAAGGTTCAGCGTGGAATACAGGATAAGGGTCAGATATGGGTCAGTTAACCTTCTTTCCATTTTTTCATACATTTATGTTTTTGGACCATTCATTTTCATGTCTTAGCAAGCGAACATATTTTCAATGTAGGCAAAATCATCACAATGAACCAATATTAGATCATTAAGATTATTTCTAGCCATTGTTTTTTTCAAGCTTTAAATTTTTCTTATACTATTGGCAGAAAATTTAGCTTGTTTCTAGAAATAAATGATTAAAACATTCTTGCTAGAATCTTGTATTTGGTTTATTGTAATCTTATGACAGGAAATACTAGACGAATTTGACAATCCTCAACAGATGTTCAGTTGCTAAGACTTTTTTGCAGTCTAGAAAAAATATGAGAAAATCATGATTTTGGTGCATGTAAAAACTTTAAGAACTAAGAACAAAAACAAATACTGGATTCTATTCTGCATACTGCAAGTAAGTTGATATGAAGGATTTTCTATATGGCATATTTGACTACTTAAGGTTATAGATAAAAATACAAGTGAACAAAATAATATATTAATATGTGTGAAATATATAATATAAGCTGAGAAATGTATATTTATACATAAACATTTATCTATAGAACTGGAGTAATTATTCCTTGTTAATGAGCAAAAGACCCAAATGTTGGGCAACTTGGGCACCCCCTGGTTGAATCCCTGGTTGAATCCAACCAGCCAGTCAATGATTACAAATCTAGTGTACAATCCTGTATGCAGCAAAATGTATAGTGGTTTCTTTAAAACAAAATTCTAAATAAATAAATTCTAAATAAATAAATAAATAAAAATTATGCTTTTACATTTATAATGAGGCTTAAGAATGCGGAAAATGTAAGTGCACCCAGTGTAACTGGATTTGTTACGGCCAATTTATCCTACGTTTTCCTATCTTAAATGTCGTCTCCCCCTGCTGGTTCATCAAGAGGAATAGAGAAACTGGAAGTGAAGCCTTGCATGGGTGATATAGAATCATAAACTTAAGGGAGCAAATAGTTTTTCGACCATGGTAATTTAAGCCATATAAAATCTTAAACAAGTTAAAAGAAGAACATATAAGATTAGTACATTTTCATTTACATTGACTTACTCTCGTATCCACGATAGTATTAATAGAAAATTTCAGTTTAAGTTAAAAGAATAAAGCATCCTATCTATGTTTTAAGTATTTAGGAATCAGTTTTATTGTCTTTGAACATGCATCTGGTTAAACCCCTCCAACTATCTGGAGTGAGGTCCTGAAATGTTGGTAAGATAAGCCACCAAAACAGTATTTGAAAAAAAAGTGAAATGTTTTCACAATGACACAAAATTAGCTGGTGGTTGGATTTGTTCTTGTTTTATTTTGAAGAACAAAAATTTGTCATACATAATGGGTATTAATTAAATTAGCTTATATGTTGCTGTGTTTGAATATACAGTTATGGTTAGAAGTTTACATACATTTATTATAGACACGAATGTAATGAAAATATTGGGCTGTCAATTATTTCTTTGAACTGTTCTTGAGAAGAATGTTTGAATAGCATTATATCACATTTCTGGCACCTTCGCAGCATGGTTGAGACACAAGTGCACAATAAAACTGTACAGTGTTTATTTAAACACAACTGGCAAAGGTACAATAATGGCAGGTGTTATGTCCCAGAAGGAATATGTCCATGGGACTGGGGAGGCAACAAATTAAAAATCAACTGATACCCCAGGAGTGACCTAAGGAGCAGGGAAACAGGATTGTATTTTTAAATTCAATTGTTTATTGATGGTTAAGAGAGGAAAAACAAATAAACAAAATTGAATTACAAAGAAAGACAAAAGAAAAAACTAAATTTTTTGTGGGCACATTCAGGTAATGTAAAGAAACCACGAACACCGGCTGGTCTTATGAAGTATCATTAGCCAATACACCAGCTAAATCACTAGCAAAACAAAGGTTGCAAACTTCACTCAGCCTAAGGCTGTAAATGAGCATTACAGCTGCAGCATTACAGCATTACAGCATTACATACCCAAGCTCATATACACACGCACACCCACAGCCCCAAACGCTGCCGGAAGGCCCACTGGCCCCTTCCGAGTGCTTTGTCTGCCTTTTATTCACTCAAAGGCTAAATGAACACATCAAGTGCAGGTGCAGTCAATCACTTCCCATCAAGGAGGTGGAACCTGGGAGAAATAGGAGAAGTAGCACACAGCACAGCGGTAACACCATAACACAACCGTAACAGCAGGCTAACGAGTAATCCAAATACAGAAGTGAGTTGCGCTGAGAGTTGAGCAGATCTGGAGAGTTGCGCGGGAACAGGAGCAGACTCGGAGAGTTGTGCTGAGACTTGGGCAGGCTCGGAGAGTTGCACTGAGAGTTGAGCAGGCTCGGAGAGCTGCGCTGAGAGTTGAGCAGGCTTGGAGAACTTCGCTGGCTCGGAGAGCGCGACAGGAATTTGCGCTGTGACTTGAGCTGCGACAGGAACTTGCGCAGGAACAGGTGCAAAGATTTCAGCAGGAACAGTCTCTGTGGCCTCGGTGGGAACAGTCTCTGTGACCTCGGCGGGAACAGTTTCTGTGACCGCGGGGGAAACAGTCTCTGTGACTTGAGCGGCATCTGTGACAGGAACTGGATCTGTGACTTGAGCTGGAGCTGTGACAGGAACTGGCACTGTAATTTGAGCTGGAGCTGTGACAGGAACTGGCTCTGTGACTTGAGCTGGAGCTGTGACAGGAACTGGCTCTGTGACTTGAGCTGAAGCTGGAACAGGCACTGCTACTGAGAGAAGAACAGGCTCTATGCCTTGTGCTTGCACTAAAACAAGCTCTGTAACTTGTGCTCTCACTGGAACAAGCATGGGATCCATGACTTTTACAGTCTCTTTGACGTCTAAAGGAACGATTTTAGCGACTCGAGCCAGAACGGGTGCTTTAGCCTGAACTGGAACATTGTCGAGTGCTGGAACAGTGTCTGTGGCCATGAAGGGAACAGTCTCTGTGGCCATGACTGAAGAGGGCTCTGGCCCGGTGACTTGAACAGGAGTAAGCTCCATGTGAGTGACTTCGGCTGGAACAGGAGTGGAACTTGGAACTGGAACTGGCTCCCTGTGAGCGACCTTGGCTTTAACAGTAGTGGAACTAGGAACTGGAACTAGAGCGGGCTCCATGAGAGCAACATGGGCTGAGATGGGAGAGGGCTTGGAGAGAGAGGCTGTGATTGCATAGCTTCTGACCCTTGTAGCGATCCATGCTTGGGTTCAGACGGAGTATTTGTCACAGGCTCTGGTGAGGGTATTGCCCCCAGTGTGGTTTTGAACTCTCGCATGGACTTGGACTTGGACTCTGACGTAGACTTGTACTCTGGTGTAGACTTGGACTCTGGCGTGGACTTGGACTTGGACTCTGGCATGGACTTGGACTTGGACTCTGGCGTGGACTTGGGTGTGGTAACCTCCTTTTCGGACATTTGAGGGGGCTTCGGAGCAAAAGCCTCTTCTTTGGACATTAGAGGGGACTTAAGAGTGAAGGCCTCTTTTTAGGCCATTAGAGGGAGCTTGGGAGCCTCATTCTTAGCCTGCGGAGGAGACTCTGGAGTGCCCTGGTCGCTGCATTTATCCTGGTTCTTTCACTGGGGTCGTTCCTCGGTGCACTCAAAAAAGACCCCCCAAAAATTTTCTTGGGGTTGTTCCCTCTGCAGGGGCTCTGGAGCGATCTCAGGAGCGTTTGCCTCTTTTCTTGCATCTGGAGGGGGCTCTGGAGCGATTGCCTCCTTTTTGGCCTCTGGAGGGGGCTCTGGAGTGGTTGCCTCCTGATTAGCCTCTGTATGGGGCGCTGGAGCGGTTGCCTCCTGATAAAAGCCATCATGGAATATGCCAAGTGCCTCCCCAAAGTCTCTAGGGTTTTGCAAATAAGGATGTATTGTTCTGATCATTTCCTCTGCAAACAGGCATGCAGGCCCAATTAGCCATCGTATCATGCACCTCACCCATATGAGGTCTGAAGGTCTAGGCTCCACCAAACTCTCCTGGAACAAATGGCAGTGGAGTAGGAAGATGGTGGGAGTGTCCTTCACCCAATCGTACAGCTCAGGTGGTTCCATTCCCCATTGTTGCAGAAACAGGGACGGCATTGTTGTCATGTAGCCGTCCCGGATCCACGGTGATCCTGCTCCGTTTTGGCGAGGCATTGTCATGTTTCTGGAGCCTTCGCGGCATGGTTGAGGCACAAGTGCAGGATCGGAACATGGAGGTGAACACTGTACAGTGTTTATTTAAACACAACGGGCAAAGGTATAATAATGGCAGGCTAAAGAGTAATCCAAATACAGAAACAGGTCAAGCGATCAGCAAACAGAGTGAGAGGGGATAATCCAAAGAGTAGTCAAAAATACAGAAACAAGGTCAACACACAGAGTAAGCAAAACACGGGAATATACGCTCGGCTGACAACACACGTAGGCTAGTCAAGTGCTTCGCAAGGACAAAGTGCAAAAGGCAGTCCTTTTAATTTCAGGTAATTAGTCTGTGCAAATGAGATACACCTTTCTCCCCTTGTCAGTCCTCGTCGCTGGGAGCAGGTGCTAACGGGAACTGTAGTCTGTGTAGTTTCCTTCGACTTTCGGAAGTGCGCGCTTCCGCTTTGATAGTGACGGAGATGAAGAGCATGCGGTGCACGTGGCCGAGATTTCACGGCGCGCAGTGCATGAATAAAGAGCGATTCATGACGCATACATTTTTAGAATTTGGGGTTTTTATGTTGTGTACAGAGAAGGTACCAGCTGTAGTCAATCACGATCAATAACAGGTCTTGGCCTTGGCAAGTTAAAAGACATTTTGGAACTGTCAGCACCACTGAATTAATAATCAGTGGGTGTATGTATAATTTGACCCTGTATTTATAATTTGACGCTGTGTTGATTGCAAAATACCCAAAATAAATTAAAACTTTTGCACCAAATTCTTGTTGTTTTCTGTTAAAGTTGTATGTTGTACAATCAATTTTCCCAAGAAAAAGAACAGTTCAAAGCCCAATATTGCCATGACATTCATGTCCATGATGACTGTATGTAAACGTCTGATCACAGCTGTATGTAAATTATATGTAAATTCTTTTATATAGGCCCTATCTAAATTAAATATAGATTTTACACCAGCCAAAAGGGCAATTAATTCTTAGTAATGACCTACATCAGGGCTGTTCATTAAAATGTAATAAAAATGTGAATCCCCATTAGTGGTACATTTTGTCAACATTACATGTAAAATTGGACATAATATAAGAACATGTTTAGTGAAACCATTGTTCTTAGATAATTTCTGGCCTTCCTACTAGGCCTTTTGACCTCGCGCTTCCATATATGATGTGACCAATATTCAGAATCTGGGGTAGAATTCTGTTAGTTCTCACATGATGATGATGTAGAGAAAGACTCTTTTATAAGTATCAGAATTACAGGAAAAGCAACTGGCTACACTACTTACATATCAGTTTTATATCTTAATTTGTCGCGCTTTCTGCTCGCCATACCAGCGCTACTCGCGCCAACGCCCCTCACGTCGCCACAGCAACGGCACCTAACGCGCCGACTTCGCCATCCGGGGTCACAGCTTCACTTCCGAGTCGAGGAATATAAACACGGAAGTCCAGGACTACTCCTCGCTCGTTCATGGATTCTAGTCAGATTCGTGCCACTAGCCCTACTCGCTTTCGCGGACGCTCTTTTCGCGGTCTACTCCAGGTTTGCGCTTACTCTACTTCCGTTGGTTTTGGCGTTCTCCTCCAAACGCCCGGTTTTGTTTTATTCGTCTCTAAGTCCTGCGTTTCTGTTCCGAGTTTTCCTCCCTCCTGTGCCATTGCTACCAGAGCTACACACGCCGCCTAACCCCGCCCAACTCCGGTAAGACATTGGTTCTCTCTCTCTCTTCGTGCACGCCGCTGCGCCTGTGGTCTCACCACCTCGTCCCTTCCGGACGTGACAGCATGAACGAGCCAGCAGAGACTACAGCAGCCATGCAGGAGCTCCAGACGCTGATGAGCCAGTTCATGAATACTGTTCAACAACAACAAGCCATGATCCAGGAATTAGGAGAGCAATGTTCTCAGTTAGCCGGAGTTGTTACTACACTTCAGAATTCCCCACCAACAGCAGTTACAGCACCCCCGCACCTACCCAACCGGGCCGTAGCCTCCGCACCCCAACCTTGTGTGACCGCGCTCGCCCCTCCACCCGTTTTCACGGGCGACCCCGAGGCTGTGCATGGGTTCATCACGCAGTGCACGCTTATCCTGCGCCTCCAAGCCCCGCAATTCCCCAACGAGGAAGCCAAGGTCACCTACGTAATCACTCGACTCGGCGGTCGCGCTCTGGAGTGGGCCACCGCCATGATGAATCAGGAGGACCCGGACCTAGATCCCAGTGAGGAATTTTTCGCCGCTTTACGTAAGGTTTTCGGCCAGGGCTTGCCTCAGAAGACGGCCGCTCGCTGCCTCTTCCAGATTTCGCAGGGGAAACGATCTGTTCATGATTATGCCATTGAATTCCGGACACTGGCCATCCAAAGCCGCTGGACCGAGCTGTCACTCGTCCCCGCCTTCTATCACGGCCTCCAGAAGGACATAAAGGACGAGCTCATGTACAGAGACTGGGGCACAGACCTCGACAAGCTCATCTGGCTAGCACAGGACATCGATGAGAGGCGACGCGAGAGGAGGCGGGAGAGTGAGAGGCCCCGTGAACCCTTCAGAATGCCACCCCATGCCAATCCACCTCTCCCAGAGACTCCAACCCATCCTGAAGACCACCCCGAGCCTATGCAGGTCGGTCGCTCGCACCTCTCCAGAGAGGAACGGACACGACGCTTCCAGGAGGGGTTATGCCTCTACTGCGGACAAAAAGGTCACATCATTACCTCGTGCCCCATCAGACCCAGACAGCCGAGGGCGGGAAACCCCAACGCCTATCAGGCCACGGGGCAGCACTGATAGGCATCGCACAACCCCAAGGCCCCGCAGACCGTTGCGAGATCCCCATTTCCCTCACCTGGGTCTCCAATCCGGACCCACCTATCCACTCCAAGGCTCTCGTGGACTCTGGGTCCGCGGTTAATCTCATCGACCGGTCCCTGGTCCAACGCTTCCGGATACCCCATCGTTCCTGCCCCACACCTCGGCCGGTCGCGGCATTAGACGGCCGACCTCTCGGGAAGGGCCGCCTGGATGAGCTCACGGAACCCTTGCATCTCCGGTCGCTGGGCCTTCATCATGAACTTTGTTCTTTTTTTATCATGGACATACCCAATGAACCCATTGTGCTAGGTTATCCCTGGCTGGTCAACCACCAGCCACAATTCGATTGGGCCAAGGGCAGGTTAATACATTGGGGCCAGTCCTGCTCGGAACACCTTCAAGAGGATCCCCAGGACCTACCTAACCCCATCCCCAACCACCGCTCGACCCTCACGGCCTCTGCCAAAGTTGGAGAAGATCCCCTGAAAGTGACATCCGTGCCTCCTTAATACCATGACCTCGCCCGTGTGTTCAGCAAGAGTCACGCCTCCACCCTGCCTCTGCATAGAGATTTTGATTTAGCCATTGATCTCTTACCAGGCAGTGTTCTCCCCAGGGGGTGCCTTTACTCTCTGTCCAAGCCAGAAACCCCTTGCCATGGAAGAATATATCTCCGAAGCACTCGCTCACGGTATAATCCGTCCCTCCACTTCCCCGGCTGCTGCGCCGTTCTTTTACATGGGCAAGAAGGACGGATCGCTCCGGCCGTGCATCGACTACCGTAAGTTAAACCAGATCACTATTAAAAACAAATATCCACTTCCTTTGATGAACTCGGCCTTTGAACATCTCACTGGGGCATCCGTTTTCACTAAGCTCGATCTTCATAATGCTTACCACTTGGTCCATATTCGGCAGCGCAACGAATTTTAAACAGGATTCATCACCCCTAACGGTCACTACGAGTATCTAGTTATGCCCTTTGGTCTCTGCAACAGCCCCGTGGCCTTTCAAGCCCTGGTTAATGACGTCCTGCGGGATTTCCTAGGATGTTTTGTGTTTGTCTACCTGGACGACATCCTTATCTTTTCCCCCACCCTGGAGGCACATCGTCTACATGTTCATCAAGTCCTCTAGCGCCTCCTTCAACATCAACTCTTTGTCAAGCTGGAGAAATGTGTCTTCCACACCACAGTCACATCCTTCCTCGGATTCATTATCTCGCCCCAAGGGATATCTATGGACCCTGCTAAGACCACTAATTTCACTCAGTGGGCGGTTCCTGGAACCATTAAACAACTCCAATGTTTCCTGGGTTTCGCCAACTTTTACCGACGTTTCGTGAGGAACTCCAGCTCGGTGGCCCACGCACTCACCTCCTTGTTGCGGGGCAAGCCTGGATCTCTCAGCTGGACCAAGGATGCTCAGGCTGCTTTCGACAACCTCAAAGCTCGATTCGTCTCGGCGCCCATCCTCACTCATCCGGACCCCACTAGACCCTTTGTTGTGGAGGTGGATGCCTCATGCAATGGAGTGGGGGCCATCCTATCCCAAATCTCTCTCGCGGATAACAGACTCCACCCCTGTTCTTACTTCTCCCATAAACTCAGCCCCACGGAGCAGAGGTACGACGTAGGGGACCGGGAACTATTGGCCATTACACTTGCCTTGGAGGAGTGGCGCCACTGGTTGGAGGGGGCCGACCATCCCTTCCTCATCTGGACCGATAACAAAAACCTGGAGTACCTCCGCGAGGCGCAACGGCTCAATCCCCGACAGGCCAGATGGGCCCTATTCTTTACCAGGTTCCGGTTCCACATCTCCTACCAGCTGGGATCCAAGAACATCAAACCTGATGCACTTTCGTGTCTCCACGCGCCAAACAACACCCCGGATCCTCCCGCCACCATCTTGGATAAGAGGTGCATAGTGGGTCAGGTTCAATGGACTCTCCTGGAGACCATTCACCAAGTGCATGAAGCCAAATCTCCTCCTGACGACACATCACCCAACGCCACCTTTGTGCCCACCAATCTCCGATCCGGTGTCCTCCGATGGGGCCATGAGGACAGCCTGGCCGGTCACCCGGGTCATTTACGCACGTTGGAACTCATATGATGACACTTTTGGTGGCCTTCCCTCAAGGACGACGTAAGTGTCTACGTTCACGTCTGCTCCACCTGTGCCCGGAACAAACCCGAGAATAGGTGCACTCAGGGTCTTCTCCAGCCCCTTCCCGTTCCTCGGCGCCCCTGGTATCACATCTCCCTTGACTTCATCTCGGGCCTTCCATGCTCCCAGGGGAACACCGTGATCCTAGTGGCGGTCGATCGATTCACTAATTCCGCCCGCTTTGTTGCCCTTCCGGTGTATCCCATGGCCCAGCAAACTGCCAACACCATAATCAGGGAGGTGGTGAGACATCATGGCCCTTCCATGGATTTACTCACCGACCGGGGTCCCCAGTTCATCGCCCGGTTCTGGCGCCTTTTCTGGAAACAGCTGGGTGTGGATGTTAGCCTCACCTCCGGTTACCACCCCCAATCCAATGGTCAAACTGAACGGGTCAACCAGGAACTCCTCAAATACCTCCGATGCTACTGTTCTTCTCGCCCTTCCACATGGTCGAAACACCTCCTGATGGCAGAACTCGCCCATAATCAACTTTACACCTCCGCCACCTTGTCTTTATGGACCTTGCTTTGTGCACTGGGGCACAGTCATGCTGGAATAGAAACTTCCCCTTCTATTCCCCAAACTGTGTCCACAAAGTTGAAGGCATAGCTTTGTCCAAAATGGCTTGGTATGCTTAAGTATTAACATTGCCCTTCACTGGAAGTAAGGGGCCTAACCACAAAACCTGAAAATCAGCCCCACACCATTATCTTCCTCCACCAAACTTCACAGTTCAGTTGGCACAATGCTGTCAGGCAGGTAGCATTCTCCCGGCATTCACCAAACCCAGACTGGTTGATGGAACATCTGACTGCCAAACAGAGAAGCATGATTCATCACTCCATGGAACATGTTTCTACTGCTCCACAGTCCAGTGGCGGTGTGCTTTACACCACTCCATACTACGCTTGGTACTGGACTTAGTGATGTGAGGCTTGCATGTAGCAGCTTGGCCATGGAAACCCATTCCATGAAGCTCCTGCCGCACAGTTTTTGTGCTTAGATTAATGCCAGTGGAAGTTTGGAACTCTTCAGCTATGGAATCAGCAGAACGTTGGTGACCTTTATGCACCATGGACCTTAGAAGTCGTTGACCCCGCTCTATGCCTTTACGTGATCTTCCGCTTCATGGCTGAGTTACTGTTGTTCCGAAATGCTTCCATTTGCCAAAAATACCACTTACAATTGACTTTGGAATATCCACCAGGGATGAAATTTCACGAATTGTCTAATTGCAAAGGTGGCATCCTATTACAGTATCAAGCTTGAAGTCAATGGGTTCTTCAGAATGACCCATTTTGTTTCACAAATGTTTTTTTCCCCAAATGTTAAATGGAGACTGCATGGCTAGGTGCTTGATTTTATACACCTGTGGCAATGGGTCTGATTGAAACACCTGAATTCAA
>JAQQZR010035282.1:0-19852 GCA_030068235.1 Notoglanidium macrostoma
AGTGGGGGAAATAATTATTTGATTATTTGAATTTGTAAGTTTATAATATAAATTGACATGCAAATCAATTTATAACTTTTATGTAATGTGTTTTTTTCTGGATTTTTGGTTGATATTCTGTCTATCTCCATTAAAATGAAACTAGCATAAAAATTAGAGACTGTTAATTTCTTTGTAAGTGATCAAACTGGGTGAACTAATTATTTGATCCCCTGCTGAATTTGTGTGTGTGTGTGTGTGGGTGTGTATATATACAAACACCTAGGTATCTCAGTTAGTTATTTTTCAGTGACAGTCATAACTACTTTTTTTAGTGGTTGCTAAATTAAGTCCTCACCAGTTCCCCTCTGTTTCACTCAGCAATGTAAAACCCGACTGCACTTGTGTGTATGTGAATCTGTATAACTAGCAGGTTTGTTGTGGGAAGCGGGTGTCTAATAGTATATGACCAGCATGCAGCCACAGAAGAGTGTATGCCATTAGAGGTAGTCACATTACTTTAGTCAGGTATAAAGTGTGTGGATAAGCTCAGGTTGCAGTGTAGTATTTATTAAAAAGAGAGGAGAGCTGGGATTAGGGTTGGGTATTGGGGTTTTTTCCCCCCGATACCAGTGCTAAAACAATATTTTTAAAACCATGCTGGTACCTAAACGGTGCCTGAAAAAAATACTTTTTTTAAGTTTGACACAATTTTTTCATTTGTAAGGAAAATTTGAACTTGGGATTGAATATGCATTTTTATAGCTACCCGAATATAGCTACCTTAAACAACCATGTAAAGGTAGCTACTAGCTAAAGGTAGGTGTCTGCTGCCAAAATAGCAAGTGTAATGTTAACCAGTGATGGCACGTGAGATACAATGACACTTATGACATTCCCCCACCCCACCCACACACTTGGAGAACTGATGTAAAGCAAGTAATTTTTGTTACTTCCATCCAAAATGTCAAACACACACAGAGGGAGAGAGAGAGAGAGAGAGTGAAAGAGAGAGAGAGAGAGAGAGACAGAAGTGACAAAATTTACATGATTACTTGTTTTAAATAATAAATGTCAGTTTAGTTGATTATCAAAGCAAACTGTTTCAAATAAAATGTCAACCAAATTTATCACTTGACAATATTAAATGTGCCTTTGCTTGACATTTTTTATGAGACACCAAACCAGGCAAAAGCTGCGAGAAAATAACTAGGATACACACGAAAAAGGACAAGATCCTGCACGAGAGAGACTGGGTTAGACTTCAAATGTTGATTTTAAAATCTCAGAACTTTTCCTAAACTTTAATGTACTTTTATTTTCCATAACTTTTCCAGATCTGGAAATCATGATTTCTATTCCCCTGATTTTTCCACGATTTTCATGTTTGGTGAATCACCTGCATTTATACATTTAAGTGATTTTTTTAGTATTTTATAAGGATTCAATAATTTAGTCACATTATATCATCCTTTTGTAATAACATGGCAGATATAAAATAAAGATACTAAACTAACAAACTTCAGTCTGTTTTGTCTAAGAAAAGTCAGCAGACGAGGACAATGCTATGCAGCTAAATTACCTATAATAATCATACTGATAGCTGATAGCGATCTACTGAATCTATCACCCAAAACTCAAAGATATTAGAATTTAAAATACATAAACTTGCTATAGTGTTAATCAGCAGTTTAATAAACTGTAACTCGATGCACCGCACGTTCACCAAGGCTGGATACAAATTGCAGCGCTATTGGCTACATAGTGAACTATATAGAGCGCATGCACTAGTAATTCATTCCCTATGTAGTGCACTTCCACAAAAAGTGAAGTGTATTTGGAATTCAGCCGCTAGCTCAGCTAGCAAGCATTAGTACAACTTATCTTAAAGCAGGCTTTAAAGCAGAATGCAGTTAACCAGTTCAAATACAGATACAATAATAATATTTTTTAAGTTGACGAGATCTTATTATGCTTTTATAATCCCTTATAAAATATTATTTTTATTTATTTACGTCAGAAGGCTCACCTGGCTATTCTGCAAAATCGCAGCGCTTCTTGTTCTTCTTATTATTCTCCTCCTCCTCCTCTTCCTCCTCTTCCTCCTCTTTGGATAAATGGCGGTTGGCTCAGTTTTAGAGAGTGTTACCAGAGAGGACTAAGACGGAGCGAGAGCCGCAAACATACGACCACTTCCGCATTCGAGCAGTGAACTAGTCACGACGCCATCTTGCATAGCTGAGTCATGAAATATTGTATTGTACAAGTTATTGTAATTGTCTCACTAGTAAAACGCATATTTCAGAGGACTTGATCGTATGATCTCATATCTCAATTGTAGTAGCCCGTTTATGAGTTAAAATCTTTTGTTCAATTATTCAAGACTTGCATAAACCTGCAACTTGGCTGATAGTCGAGAGGCTTGTCATGAGGCACATCAAGATCTTGGTGTAACCTTCACTAGAACCCTATCATCCCAACCGCTCAATAGAGGATGCCATCGCCACCACCCAACATCTGGCCCTTACCCATCACACAAACTCTTTACCCTCCTGCCATCTGGCAAGAGGTAGCAAAGCATTCATTTATTCCATTACATATGCTCAAGTAACTTTGTCCAATTAATTGTAGTCATCAGAGCAGTTGTAATTCATAATACTTTTCACTCTTACTCAAGTACATTTGTCACTTAAAAAGTGTATTTTTGCTCAGTTACATCAGACTATACACTTCTTGCTACTTTTATTTCATTTGTTAAATTATTTTTAATTAACATCTATGCAGCTTTTTTGACACCCACTGTTCTGATACATGGTTATGACTGTTCATTGGCAGCAGTAAGATTGCATCCCTGGCCTCACATTCAGAAGCTATTCTCTTTCCAATCTACTAAGAATTATAGTTACAGCACATGCTGCCTGCTTTGTCATGCATCTTCAACCTGTGACCCTTATCGTACATTCCAGCACACACTGTACATCCTGGTCATTTATAAAATTTATTTAACCTATTACACACATTCTCTTCTTTTAGCATATTCACGTCATGACTCTTCATCTTCATCCTGTGACCTATTTCTGCATATTCCAGGACATACTGTACATCTTGGACTTCTAATCACCCCATGCACATACTCTTTAAATATGTCTATTTTTCAATTGTCAAATTTTTTTTTTATTCTATTTATATTTATATTACTACATTTGTCTGTTTTTTTAAATACTAAATTCATTGTATGTGAGAATGTGTTTGGAAATAATCTTGATTCTGATTCACAGCTTTAATTGTATAACGCTGTATTAATTGTTTCTCACTCCATGCACGCGGTTTAAGAATGCGAGAGCGCGGTTTAGGAATCTGAGAGCACAGATTTACACATCGCTCCTTTTTCTCAGCTGAACCTTCATCATATGAAGTAACTCACTATTTGAGGACTCATTTTTTATCAGATTCTTTTTTTATTCATACTCAAGTAGTTATTTCGATAAGTACTTTTACTTCTACATGAGTCACTCTTGTTGTAAAGTAACAATACTTTTACTTGAGTACAGTTTTTGCTTACTCTGCCCACCTCTGTATATGATTGAAATGACAATTTAAGCCATTTGACTTGACTTGAATGCTGTAACAAATTTCTGTTATCATCCATAAATGAGCAACAGCCCAAATCTCTTTATATCTCCATTCCTCTATATACACAGATTTTCTACTGAGCAATATGTGTACCTGTTGTTACATGTGTTATGTGGTGTGAGGTTATGTTTATATATTAATTTCCATTATAGAAGGACTTGCTGATTGATAGCAGAGAGTTTAATAGATAAGGAGCTATGATCAATATCACAATGTAGTAAGAAGTCTATTCTGCCCATTTTTTTTGAAAGATCACACTGTGGACAGTATTCCACAAAAAAAGTATATTCTTGATCAAAGATTTTAGTCATTTCAAGACACCATTAACGATATTAAAATCAAACGCATCTAAACCCCCATCTACATGGTTTTTAACCATGTCATTCCTCCTTATATACTGACATTTGTTTCTGACTATTTAAAAGTGACATCTTTTTTTTTTTTTTTTTTAATCATTCTTGCTGATATGGGTAAGGAGAAGGCCAGGTAAATGACTCTTTATCTATTTATTTAGTGTTATTTCTAACCCTAAGCCTAACCCATTTTGGATAATAAAACTCCCAAACATTGTGAAATCTCTCTGCAGCCACCTGTTTAGAATTGACACAGAAATGTCTAGATTATTTTAAATATTCATATTTTCAGTTGTTGTTCTAGCCTTAAAAATAACAACCCACAAATATTTTACCCTTTTCTTAATATTTATAGTATTTAATGGCTGCAGGGGATGGCTGCAGAGGTGTAGCGTTAATATTTCCGGGTCTGTGGTAGCTCAGTGGTTAAGACTTTGAATTAGTGATCGGAAGGTCGTGAGTTCAAATCCCAGCACTGCCAAGCTTGACCTTGACCCTTAACCTTCACTACTCACATCTTAAAAAATAAGATGGATGTAAGTCGCTCTGGATAAGGGCATCTGCCAAAATGACATAAATATAAGTTGAAAGTTTGTAACTAAATGAAGGCACACATTCCTGGGTTCCCCTCTCAAATGAGGAGCGAAGATGGCAATTGGTCAGAAATGTCCTTCTTCGTAATATGTATGAGAAACCCCTAGAAACGTTGTCACCTGAAACAAACTTCGAGGTCTATGTTTACCATAATCTCTTGCTTACCGTTTGCAAATCTGCTCCTCTCTGCAAACCTGCTCTTCATCTGCAACACCAAGAGTCGACCAGCTCTGAAGCATCACGATGGTATGGAGCATGGTATTGGCTCGACTCAACTCTATTATCTCAACTCAGTGATACGGCTTCTCTCCTGCGTGAACACGATGGTGTATCTGGAAAGTATTCAGCTGTGTAAAACTCTTCCCACATTCGTGATACGGCTTCTCTCCTGTGTGAATGCGCTAGTGTCTAATGAAACTTCTATGCCTAAAGATTTTCCCACACTCAGAGCAGCGGTACATTGTTCCTCGATCCTTAAAGCTTTTCCCAGAGTCCGAGCAGTGTTACGGCTTCTCTCCTATGTGGATGTTCAGTTGGTTTTTGAGAGTTCCTGCATCACATAAACTTTTCCCGCACACTGAGCACTGATACGGCTTCTCTGTTGTGTGAACGCGCTGGTGTCTACTGAAACTTCCTTTATACCTAAAGCTTTTCCCACATTCGGAGCAGCGGTAAATTGTTTTTTGCCTTTGTCTGCAAGTGCGGGGAATACCAGATGAAGTTGGCTCACCACTGGAGATTCTTGTAGGTACCAAATGCTCATATTTAATCTTTTCTGATTTCATCATAGTGGGATCTCCTGGTGTGTTTGCAGAATTACAAATGGGAGAAGACATTAGGCATTTACTCCTAGATCAGAAAAAGACAAAACAATTAGGTTGGTGTCCATTTCACATAAAACGAACATAAAATATGAAAAGCAACAAATATCTTGCAATAGAAGAGAGTTGACCTTGTCAGATTTAATTCATGTCATAACTCTACTTAAGAACTTGGTTAGTAGAGCTATTGTTAGTAGAGTTATTTGCACACTTCTGGTTTGCATGAAAATTACAGATATAGAAACTCAAAACAATGATTGGAGAGGCCATTAAAAGTTTTTTCCCCATTTACAATTATTCTGTAGCACTATATCAGTACATCTCATATCCCCATGCTACCACCAACTATAATTTACTATCTGCAGTCTGGGAACCCTTTAGGATTTTCTATTTTTCTGCATAAATATGACCTAAAACAAGTCCTAAAAGCAGGTTCTTATCAATTCCCCTTTTAAAGGCAGCTAAAGGCAGGCATCTGCTGCCATCAGAACAAGTGTAATATTAACTAGCAGTGGCATGTGAGGTGCCGTGATGTAGTTGCCTGTAATGTCCATTTCGGAGCAGCAAAGAGATTTTAATTTTAAAAATTTTAATATAATGATTTTATTACATTCAGTAGTGTCTTTATTATAAAGAACAGAGTATAATATAGTGCAAATAAAAATACTGCGTTTCCTTTTTATTTTTTTGCAATAAAAAATAGCTAGCAGCTATATTTTATAGAAATTAAAATCTCAATTTCTGGATTTTTAATGATTCTTTTTTTATATACATTATGTTTTTATTACCGTACCTGTGTAATAATGTGTGTCTTACATCCCACTGTACTGACTCCATATTGTATCCTGCAATACGTTAGATATCCTGAGAAGTAGACAACTATAATCTTGGTAGAATCTTACATAGTTGCCCATGTCACGCACTTTTAGACGATCCCTTACTTTCACCATTACTATAAAGCGCTTATGACCTGCATTTCTGAAAGATTAGCTTCAGTGGGCTTTAAGGTAAAAAATGTAAAAATATATTCCACTGTACTTGGTTTTCCTTCCACTCCAGAGTAAGAAAATAAACATTTTGTCCTTTTGTGTGTTCATTTCTTGGGAAATAGAAAGAGAATCTCAAATGTGTAGTGACTGTGTGCTTGACTGTACTGACTGTTGGACTTGACTGTCCAACATGAAAGCAGCTTCACCACGGGGAATTAGCACTGCAGCGGTTTAGAAATTTCCTTACCTGGTATCTGGAGAATCCCAACTTGCGGTTTGTGGTAATGCCGCCCCATACAACACAAGCTCTGTACCAGCTATGGTGTTGTCAAGCGCCCCTTACCGTGCATGGGAAGAGCTGTGCACGCTCCCAAGATGCATACAATCCAGCCACACGCCGCTCCAACTTTAAGGAGGTGGATACCATGGAAGTGAGTGTGGACTGTGAGCTCTGAAATGACACATGGGGTACATTGAGTATGCTCTTTTACAGCATTATGACGTGGTACGTCAACTTTTAGCTCATCTATTCTTTTTTTTCCACTGAAGAGCTGACAGCAGCCACACAGTAAATAAGACAACATTGGCAGTTTCCAGCTGATCCACGGAGACTTGTGTATTTCATAAGGATAAACCCTTCAGTTTATGTTGATTGTTTTCAGTATAGACTTTCTTTTCTTCTGATACTAATTTAGTTAATTAATTAATTGGATCATTGTCAATGTGATTGGATCATTCTGAACACAGCTATCTCCCCAGTTATAAAAGGGTGTAAACACTTATGCAACCAGATCATTGTACCTTTTTTTTATTTTTCCTATTTTTCCCTAAAATGTCACTTATTTCTATATGTTGTAATTTAACATGAGGGTAGAAAAAGATATGACATGATTTGTCTTGGTTTCATTTGTTTACTTCACAAAAACCTGCCATTTTAACTTCATTTTAGACTTTAGAAATAAGTCTACCTAGTCGACTGTGCTAATCATTATTTACAGACCCCCGGGGCCATAATGTGAATTCTTTTGTGAATTTCATCTCAAATCTGGTTGTTAGAGAAATTAATTGTTGCAGATTTTAATATTCCTTTCAATAATTTGTCCATTCTAGATTCAGTTAGGTTTAATCAGAACATCACAGGACCCACTCATATTGGTGGTCACGCTCTTGATCTAATACTAACATTCAGATTGAGTGTGGAAAATATAGTCACATCCACAGTGTATGAAGCTAGATCAGATCATGGTTTCATCTCATTTAAAATGTGTTTTGATCAGAGTATAAGCACCTTGACATGCAACTGCATCAAACAAACATTCATATCAGCTACCCAGAGTTATCAACTTTAATTAAATCACCATCAGATCCCACAGAATTTGATCAGACGACTGAATGCTTAGAGCCTATACTCCAGATCAAGTAGCTCCACTTATTTAGGAAATTTAATGGAATTTAATTGAATACACCTGTATTCAACTGTCCGTAAAAGGAAATAGCTTAATATATTTTTGTAATAATACGGAGTTAAAAAGAGTTTTGGTTTTAGCTAAGGGGGAAGATTAATTGAGAACCTAGGTAATGGAAAACACAATTTAGTGACCGAAACATAGACAGAGTCACAGGTCTTTATTATAAAGATGACATTTATTCCTAACAACTACAACACTAACACAGATACTAAGACAAGTGAACAAACATACACAGAACACAAACAATGTGAATGAATGGGAATATGGGAATGTGACCAGCAGCAGAATAGTGTAATATGGGGTTCACGTTTAAACACTTCAACTATCACCTAGCTAGCAACCGAAGAATTAAATCTCATTAAATTATTATACAGAGGAAGAGACAGAAGGCACATAGGTTATCACAATGGAAGGTTTGTTACTCGTTTTGCCTGGAGTTTGCCTGAAGTTTAAAAGGTCTCATTATGGTTCGGAAGTGGTCTCATCGCAGAAGTTAGAGCCGATTGAGTCTTGGCACTGTCGATGAGGAGTATGGCATTAGCGGAGTGGAGATTTGCAAATGTAAGCAAAATCTACTGGTAAATAAAGACTTTGAAGACTGTTTAAATTTTTCTAGTATAAATATTAATTACCAGGAAAGGACACATAAAATCCTTCACTGACAATGAATGGGGTTTTTGTTTGGCCTAGTACATGAAGCCTTTAAAAACATGTAAGTGTACTACATATTTTTTCCAGCACACCCTAAAACAATATTATGAGATTGTTAGTTTTTGACTTTACTGTTTCAATACAGTAGACCCAAAACTGAACAAAAAGATTTCCTTTTTTTTTTTGCTAGACCCACAGACTGGTTAAAAATTTTTAACCATAATAAACTGGTTGGTACCATAATATGGCAATTATGAAGAATCGAGAGAAAATGTAACTAAATGCTATTCTAAATACTACATGCTCACAAAATACTCCACTCAAAACTCTCCTATCTGCTGCTAGCTAACTCCAGTCACCAACAAATACTCTGCATGATGCATTGCACTGGGCACAACATCTTTCTCTCTCTCACGCTTACTCACACACAGTATAGGATAAGCAGATTCAAGTGTTTGTTGCACTAGCTTATATGATAAAAGATAGATATTTTAGTAAGCAAGAGTATGGCAAAATTAAAATCATCCATCACATTCAATATTATCATCTATCAAACCCTTTGTCAACTTTGAATGACTAATAATCTTAGAATCTTACACAAGGTGGAAAGTTTGTTGAATCGTGTTCTTTAGGATACAAAGGTCCAGTCCATTTTCAAGTAACCCATTGTAAGCCAGAGGAGTCCTGCAGGATGAGGCTAAAGGATGTCTGGAACATGACGCCAAGGGTCATAAATCTTAATAATAGGGACAGAGGGTGCCATTCACTTTCCACAGAGGTCCCTGTTGTTTACAACAGCGGGGTCCTTGATTTCAGCAATTCGGAGTCCTTTTAGAAAGAGAGGCATTTGCGTGGCTGGCTTCCTGTGTGCGAGTTTGCATTGAAACAAAATAATCTGTAGGTTCTTATCCAAGAGTGCTTGTTAACGAAATCACCATTTCACATGGCTAGGTTTGATCCGACACCTAACGCATGCATTCGTGTGCTCAAACCTGCATGTTTGCTCCGCAAACAGTCATTTCACTTTGGTTCACACCTATCCAAAGGTATCAGAAGGCATTCACCATTTATCATCTGGACAAGCATTTTCACAAATATACAAAAATATTCACCAGGTGTATAATGAAACTTTTTCAGACCAAGTGGTTCACAGATCCCATTTAACCCAAAATAAAGTTGTTGTTTTTTTAATGAGGTTCATAAATTTGAATACAGTAAATGAGTAAATTGGGCTTTGTTGTTGATCAGAGTGTGTCATTCATGAATTACTGGTGCTTACGCTATTCAACATTCAGTCTCTCAAAATATCAAGTCAAGATCAGGAACTATATGAAAGGTATAGTTCGCAAATCATGTTCGTTACTGTGGGCACTTTAGCCGACTCTGGAGCTCTTTCCGGCCAACATGATGCCTCGGGTGCTGCTATAAAGCTCATTATGTTTAAGTTGATCATTTTCGCCAGTTGTATTTTCTTTATTTCAATCAATAATTGAGAGAATTTATTTTTTTTACAATTTTTAGAACATGGTGAAACTGTACTACATTTGATTGTACTACATGATTTATTGAGTTTTAGAGAGACACAAATGCGCACTGTTAAAAAAAGTAGTGTTTGCGGTCATAATTTTTCTTCATGCAAATTTTATGTTGAGAATCAATATGAACTCGATCATGAAGCGAAACAAGACCAGAAATGTATCGTTAGATCCCTAATAATTATTATATTTCTTGACTTCACAAATTCACGTGTTACCTACGGACATCTCGGCTGTAATGCACTTGTGTGTTTTTAATACACTTGAATAAGTGAAGCTGCGTCCACACTGTGAGCAGTGGTACGGCTTCTCTCCTGTGTGAACGCGCTGGTGTGTTCGGAGATTTCCTTTATGCCTAAAGCGTTTCCCACACTCTGAGCAGGTATAAGGCTTCTCTCCTGTGTGAATCTGCTGGTGTTCCACCAAAATTCCTCTGTGAACAAAACTCTTCCCACACTGTAGGCAGTGAAACGGCTTCTGTCCCGTGTGGATGTGCTGGTGTCCTTGGAGTTGACTGTGTCGTCTAAAAGTCTTCCCACATTGTGAACATTCATACGGCTTCTCTCCTGTATGAATGCGCTCGTGTAGATGGAAAGTACTGTGTTGTGTAAAACTCATCCCACATTCTGAACAGTAATACGGTTTCTCTCCCGTGTGAATGCGCTGGTGTGCGTTGAGACTTCCTCTCTGCGTAAAGCTTTTTCCACACTCTGAGCAGTGATACGGCTTCTCTCCTGTGTGAATGCGCTGGTGAGACTGGAGACTTCCTCTCTGCCTAAAGGTTTTTCCACACTCTGAGCACTGATACGACTTCTCGCCTGTGTGAATGCGTTGGTGCTGTTGGAGGGTGGCCTCTCGGGTGAAACTCTTCCCACAATGCGAGCAGTAATGCGGCTTCTCTCCTGTGTGGATGCGCTGGTGTAACCGTAAAGCAGTCGGCTGTGTAAAACTCTTCCCGCATTCTGAGCAGTGATACGGCTTCTCTCCTGTGTGGATGCGCTGGTGAGCTTGGAGACTTCCTCTCTGCCTGAAGCTTTTTCCACACTCTGAGCACTGATACGACTTCTCTCCTGTGTGAACGCGCTGATGAAGCTGGAAACTACCCTGCTGGGTAAAACTCTTCCCACATTCTGAACAGTGAAACGGTTTCTCTCCGGTGTGAATGCGCTGGTGTGCCTTGAGATTTCCTCGATCCCTAAAGCTTTTCCCGCAGTGTGAGCAGTGATACGGCTTCTCTCCTGTGTGGATGTGCAGGTGCTTTTTGAGAGTTACTGCATCTCTGAAACTTTTCCCGCACTCTGAGCATTGATACGGCTTCTCTCCGGTGTGAATGCGTTGGTGTCTATTAAAGCTTCTTCTTTCCCTAAAGCTTTTCCCACACTCAGAGCAGTGGTAAATCGTTTTTTGCCTTTGCCTGCAAGTGCGGGGAATACCAGATGAAGTCGGATCACCACTGGAGTTTGTAGGTACCGAATTCTCGTATTTAATCTCTTCTGATTTCACCATAGTGGGATCTGATGCCATGTTTGCTGAATTACAAAGAGAAGACATTAGGCATTTATTCCTAGATAAAAAAAAAAAATAAAAAAAAAGACAAAACAATTAGCTTGATTTTCATGCTGTTCATGTAAAATTTATTTCACATTTTATGATGAGATTACAATAGAATTGTTTCTATTTATTTTATTTGTTTCTATAGAATTTTCTATTGTTCCATATTATGCTCTATCGCTTATTTTGTTGTGTGGCAAATAAACACAAAAACAGTACTTTGTCATTTGGATGGTTTATTTGGGATGCGGCTGCCACTTTTGTTCCACATAATGGGCTGCTAAGGCTACGTTAGCACGGACCAGGTTATTGGCTCTGGATTAGAGGTTGACCATGTGTGTGAAATAAAGACTCTTTACTGGCATTAGTATTTTAGATCAAAATATTTTGTTTTGGAGACTAGCTGATTTTTTTTATACAGTGGATGGCAATGATTTTACCACTGTTATTAAACCTACCAACCTTATGTTTATACTTATTATTTAACTCGTTCCATGTTGCCCCAGCCACAGCAAGTATATGTCATTAGTTGCCAGTAGTCACATTAATTTAGTTGGCTATAAAGTGTGTAGATGAGCTCAGGCTGCAGTTTGTGAAAGGGAAGAGAACCAGGCTTAGGCTTGTAGCTCAGTGGTTATGACATTGTCCTGTTGATCAGGTGGTCATGAGTTCAAATCCCAGAACTGCCAAGCTGCCCTTGAGCAAAGCTCTTAACCCTCAACTGCGGAGTTGTATAAATGATAAATGCAAGTTGCTCTAGTTAAGGGCGTCTGCCTAATTACATTATAAATGTTCTTGCAACCCTAGAAGTGCATTTAAGTGGCAACCAAATAAGACACCCAAAGCTGCATTACGATTCAGTCTGGTAGATGCCGATCATATAGGTTTCAGTACCCAATCCTAGCGGGAATCACAGAGGCTAATGTTCATGTTCATGAGTCCACCATCAGGAGAACACTGAACATGCTCGGCAGGTCTGCAAAGAGAAAGAACATTTCAAAACAACATTTCTGCCCACCTGCAGTTTGCTAAAGCTCACGTGGACAAACCAGAACGATACTGGAAAAACGTTTTGTGGGTGGAGGAGACCAAAATAGAACTTTATGATTTAGATTAAAAAAAAAATTAAAAAAAAAACATTAGGTTTTGTATATCGCCTTTATTTATACATTCAATTGATTTCTTGTAACATATTAAAATGATTCAATTATTTTGTCACAATTTCATCCTCTTGTAAAATCAAGGAAAGAAATATATGGAATAAATAAAACCTACTAAACTAATAAACTTCTCTCTAATGTTTTGTCTAATAGAAATCAGCAGACGAGAATAATGCTATCCAGCTAAATTAGCTATAATAATAATTATGCTAATAGGTTCAGTAAGTCGACAGCAGCTATCATAAAGATATTAGAACTTAAAATAAATAAACTCGCTATAGTGTTAATTATCAGTTTAATCAACTGTAACCCAATGCACCACACGTTCGCCAAGGCTGTATACAAAATGAAGCGCTATTGTCTAAATAGTGCACCATACAGAGCGCACGCACTAGTATTTCATCCCCTACGTAGTGCACTTACACAACAAGAACGGACGTGTGATTGGAATTCAGCCACTAGCTCAGCTAGCAAGCAAAGCAGTAGAACTTACCTTGAAGCAGGCTTTAAAGTGGCACGTCGTTCACCATTTCCGATACAGAAACAAAAACAACCCTTATCTTTTAACTTGAGATCTAATTATGCTTTTACTTTATATGTTCAAGTCTCGAAGGCTCGAGGAGCTATTCTGCATGATCACAGCGCGCCGCCTTTTTCTTCTTCGATTTATTGGCAATTTAACTCTTTTGAACGCATTACTGCCCCCTACCGTGAGTGGTTATGTATTTCAGCTCATGTTATGTACAGCTCAGGCTGTCAATCAAATAATTTATTTTTCTTGTAGCCGTCTTTTTGTTTCTTGTACATGTTCGCAAACACAAATATTTCTGCTAAATGAATGTTCATGTGTGTCTTTAGACACTAAACACATCCTTTACATTTGAAAAAATGGGAAAATCGATCAAGCTTAGACAAAACATTAAGCCAAATAAAAATACATTTACTAAAACACTGACACGATATTTATCATAATCATCATCATTATTATTATTAAAAGCATATACATTTTTTTTAAACAATTCTTTCACAGAGAAAGTCACCAAAGTATTATTTACTTCATTTTACTGTTGAAATAAAATGTACATTTAAAATCTACAACCCACTCACCTCAGTTCACATTAAACTACTCTATGCTCATCATAGAAATGAATTAATTAAGGTAATTAAAGGAATTGCTCCTCAAAGTCACTGGACCTGTCAGCATAATTGAGCCAGTAGGTTATTTTAATGCATTATGAAAGGGAAATTTCAAATTGGTATACAATTAAACCCATGCACCTCAGTTCATCATGACCTACTCTATGTTCAAAATAAATATTAATTTTACTGTTGAATTTGAAAACAAAGTATCTGGAGCTGTCAATTTAATTGAGCCAGGAGGCACTAGCTAATCTATTATAAATTATTGACATTTCAATTCCCCAATCGTCAAACAGACAAATCAGTTCACAGTAACGAACTCCATGCACTGAAAATAAGTTTATTAATTTTGTTCCAAACATGTTCCAGCACATTTGAACATAAATTTGAACATACCTGGAGCTGTCAATTTAATTGAATCAGGAGACACTAGCTAATCTATTACAAATTATTGACAGTTATTCATCTATTTAGGAAGAGATTTAAATTTCCTGTAAAGCTTTCAAATTTTCATAAGCAAGCATTAGATTAATGGAAAATGGCCTTCAAGTGTAACGTCTCCCCTCACAGGTATAACACTTAATATGTTTTTTTACAAAGGCAAAATCATGATTAAGAAAAAGGTTTGAAAAGAAAATTTTTATAATCAAGTTTTTTGATGATAGTGGCAATCCCGTTAGCCATCAAAGGTTTATTCTGTGCAAATGATTGTTGATATTACACATGACAAATTCACTAAAAATCCTTAGAGGCTTCTCATCTCAGCTGCTTCATCTCCTACAATCTTTAATACAATATACACCACTTGATGGGGTAATGCTTTCCCTGTGAAAAGTGTTGGTCTTTTACATGGCAAGTGCAGCAATATTCAATATTAGAAATCTCATTATGGAGTATTGCTCCAACAGCTTCCTTTCACTTTCTTTTCTCTGTGTCTGGTCAGAACACAATAACAAACATTTCAAGCAAAGTTAAAGAGACCCACATGAAAATTGAGCATAACTTTTACCCTTCCAACCAATAGTTGTCTAAGTTTGTAAAAGATCTTTTCCCATTATGCTCCTTCTGTGGTAATAAAGATGAATCTTCCCCTCATCTCTTTTTTTAAATGCTTCTTTACATCATTTTTGATGGAGAGTTCAGTACTAATTTTTGCCCCTTTTGGAAAATTATTTGAACAAAGAAAACGAGTTTGTTCTGTCTTGTAAAACTGGTGACACAGATGTTGACAATGCAGTCAAATTGCTTTGTCTTTTAGGCAAGCTTCACATTCACAAAGCTAGAGTGACTTCTAAGCCAAACTCCCACTGCAGTTTAAAAAATAGAGAAAAAATAAATTCAGTAAAAAAAATCAGATCATTTAGTTAGAATTAGATAATTTGGGTCAATTGAATTGGAGAAATTCATTAGACACAATGTATTTTTTCCCCCTGTATTTATTAACATGTTAATTATTTTATATTAGTCATCTCATGTTTATTAGGCTATGTGTATTTTCCTTGTTAAAGGGACTGGTATACTCTTCCCAGAATCGAATGCATCGTTTTTAATTTGAAAACACTTGACCGCTACTCTGCTCTCTGTGCAGCAAAAACTCTTCGAACTCTTCATGATCCCATCGAAACCCCTCTTGAACTTTTTCTTCAAAAACCAGTCAAAAGCTGAGTGAAAATTGCAAGAGGAAACAAGGATACGCATGCAAGAACGGATGAGATACTGCGAAACAGAGACTGGCTTAGACTGTGAAGGTTGATTTAAATAACCCATTGTTTTCAAAAAAATCCCATGACGGAAAACTTTCCGATATTTTTATTTTTCATAACTTTTCCAGGTCTGGTAAACGTGATTTCTAAATTCCATAAATGTTCATGTACAAACCCTGCAAAGGAACTCAGGGTAACTACTATATCTCAGGGCTCAGTATCCTGCATGTTGCCTGTAATGTCAGGATTCTGACTGTAGGACTTTCTTTATGGTATGGTATCTTTATGGTAACTCTTTACAGTACACTACCCTGCTGGCCTCATGACATAATATTACTTCGTGTATAGTGCACAATTTAAACTGTGAGGAGAAGCGTTATGCTCCTGCCTGAATTGTCCAGAACAGCTTTGTTGTTTTGTTGGCAGAAAGTATCGAAGCTTTTTAATTCAATTAGCTTAAAAAAAGCAAAAAGTTAAACTAGCCTATTTTCCCAACCCAGTAGCACTGATAAACAATTGTATATTCTCAGAATACACAGTAGATTGTATGCATGTTTTAAGTGTCAAGTCTCTATTCTGCCTTCAGTTCACAACTCTGTCCTACAAAGAGTCGTTTCACTCATCTCAGGCATTAAACTGCATATTCATCAACTGCAAATCTTTGGAGTCAATTCCATACACTGAAAATGATTCACCTTGCACGCGCGCACACGGCAAACAAAATGAACTTGGCATCGGAGAGTTTCAGTGAGTCAGCTGATAATTTACTTTATCTTTAATTTGAATTTCTGAGATTTGTTCACAAATCAAGGCTTGAAATACACACATGGTTGCAAAAAGTGTGGTAAGGGATTAAACTAAGTGATAAGCAGTAAACGGTATAAATATTCCCATCACCTTGAGTTAGTCTGAAAATCTCATTTGGTTGACATGAGCACTTGATACTAATCTCATGCTGTGACAGATTAGCTAGTAAATGTCATTAATGCTGTAATTAGTGAACTGCTATTTAATTAAGCCTAGTTTAAAAAAAAAAATGAAAAAGTTTTGTAGTAGTGCTTATTAAAATGCTACAAACAACTAGCCATTTTTAATAAATATTTTTGTATATAATATTTTAACATTTTATGTAATTTTTTTAAATAAGTACAAATAACTAATAAATAACTAATTGTATAATCAAGGAAAAATAATTGATAGAATTGATTATCAAATCGGTAGTTGCAGCCCTAATTAAGAACAAAATACTACCACGTACATGTGCACACAACACTTCACAAGTCTGAAATCTTACAGTCCATTTCATGATCATGGCCTCTGGTGAGAAAATGCGTTCACTGGGTGGAAATTTTGGGTGGATATTATACCATTATATTAACAGTATAATAACATTTTTAATGTAGTTATAATTTACATTACAACTACATAAAGGGGGAAATCATCATCTTTAGAATGCTAGACACAAATGGATGTCCAAAATAAACATGATTAGGATATTTGCCATAATCAAGCAGCCCTAAGTCCATGCCAGGAAACCACCAACTTTAATTGAACGATGACAAAAAGAGTGGTAAAATATCCAACCGGAATTCTGCCTGAAGTTTGATGATGGCTAAGTAAACTTACAACTGAAGTCTGAAGTTTATTGGGCCTTGCTGTAAATTGGGCCTTGTTGTGTATCAGAGAGTTCATGATGAATTACTGGTGCTTCCTTGATCAAACATTCAGTCTTTTTCAAAATATCAGGTCAGAATCAGGAGCAATATGAAAGACATAGCTCACAAACCACGTTTGAAAGTCGGGCATTTTAGCCAACGCTGGATGCCTCAAGCAATGCTGTGCATAATTGTGGGTCGGTAAATCATTTCCCGCAGCCAGAGGTTTTATTTATTCGAGCAAGTTCATTGGAGATATGGGAAAAATGTACTACGTTTTGTTTAAAATATTAAACCTCTGTTCATGGCAATTTTGGATTTGTTTAGTTTTATACAGACAAAAATTCACATAGCTTTGTAATGTTTATGATTTAAGGAATAAAAAGCTAGTCTTTTCCGTCATGTTTTCTTCATTCAAACTTTGTTTAAAATTTACTGAGAATAAATTTGAATAAAATCATGAAGCCAATATCGTGACTCAAAAACAACTTGTGAACGGAGTGTATCGTTACACCCCTAATTATAATTATATTTCCTGGCTTGGCAAAGTAACCTCAGATACTGACGGCTCCACTTTAATGCACTTGTGTGTCTTAACTCTGCTTAAATAAGTGAAGCTCCGTTGACAACGTGAGCAGTGATACGGCTTCTCTCCTGTGTGGATGCGCTGGTGTGTTTTGAGATTTCCTGCCTCACTAAAGCTTTTCCCGCACTCTGAGCAGTGATACGGTTTCTCTCCTGTGTGGATGCGCTGGTGTGTTTTGAGATTTCCACTATGCCTGAATCTTTTTCCACACTGTGAGCAGAGATAAGGCTTTCCTCCTGAATGAATGCGCTGATGTCTCTGGAGAAGAGCCTCTTTCGAAAAAATTATTCCGCACTCTGTGCAGCAATACGACTTCTCTCCTGTGTGGATGCGCTGGTGTGTTTTGAGAGTTCCTTTGTGCCTAAAGCTTTTCCCGCACTCGGAGCAGTGATACGGCTTCTCTCCTGTATGGATGCGCTGGTGTTGTTGGAGCTGACTCTGTCGTCTAAAAGTCTTCCCACATTGTGAACACTGATAGAGTTTCTCTTCCGTGTGAATACGCAGGTGAATTTTCAGAGATCCTCCACTTCTGAAGCCTTTTCCACACTCGGAGCAACAATAAAGCTTCTCTCCTGTGTGAATGCGCTGATGAGCTTGGAGACTTCCTCTCTGCCTAAAGGTTTTTCCACACTGTGAGCAGTGATAAGGTTTCTCGCCTGTGTGAATGCGTTGGTGCTGTTGGAGGGTGGCCTCTAGGGTGAAACTCTTCCCACAATGCGAGCAGTAATGCGGCTTCTCTCCTGTGTGGATGCGCTGGTGTAACTGTAAAGCACTCGACTGTGTAAAACTCTTCCCGCATTCTGAGCAGTGATACGGCTTCTCTCCTGTGTGGATGCGCTGGTGAGCTTGGAGACTTCCTCTCTGCCTGAAGCTTTTTCCACACTCTGAGCACTGATACGACTTCTCTCCTGTGTGAACGCGCTGATGAAGCTGGAAACTACCCTGCTGGGTAAAACTCTTCCCACATTCTGAACAGTGAAACGGTTTCTCTCCGGTGTGAATGCGCTGGTGTGCCTTGAGATTTCCTCGATCCCTAAAGCTTTTCCCGCAGTGTGAGCAGTGGTAAATTGTTTTTTGCCTTTGCCACCTGCAAGTTCGGAGAACACCAGATGAAATTGGCTCACCACTGGAGTTTGTAGGTACCAAATTCTCGTTTTTAATCTCTTCTGATTTCAGCATAGTGGAATCTTCTGCCATGTGTGCCGAATTACAAAGAGGAGAAGACATTAGGCATTTATTCCTAGATCAAAAAAAAAAGACAAAACAATCAGGTTGATTTTCATGCTGTTCATGTAAAATTTATTTCACATAAAAAGTAGGGCTGTGCATTGTGATGAGATTACAACAGAAAAATGTCTATTTCATATTATGCTCTATTGCTTATTTTGTTGGGTGGCAAATAAACACACACACCAAAAAAAAAAAAACGCACTCTTTTTGGCAGTACTTTGTCATTTGGGTGGGTTTTTAGGGATGCAGCTGCCACTTTTGTTCCACATAATGGGCTGCTAAGGCTACGTTAGCACGGACCAGGTTATTAGCTCAGAATTAGTGGTTGACCAAGATGAGTGCAATTGACTTTACAAATGTCCATAAATATCAAGAAAAGGCTTATTACCCTTTTCATTTTCAATAAAAGAAATATTTTAGGTCATAGGCTATTATATTTTACTCCAACCTGTACAAAAAAAATTTTTTCCCTCAAAATAACTCAAACTGTAAAGGAATATTAGCTGTGGGTATACCACTGCTCTACTTGCATGTTTGTCAAGATAATTCGATTCAATTTTATTTGTATAGCACTTTTAACAACAGACATTGTCACAGAGCAGCTTCACAAAAGTATATAAATTTTGAATATAAACTTATGAATCTATGCATTTATCTATATATATCTCTCTCTCATATATATATATATATATATATATATATATATATATATCTCACTAATAAGCAAGCCTGTGGTGACGGCGGCAAGGAAAAACTCCCCGAGATGGCAAAAGGAAGAAACCTTGAGAGGAACCAGACTCAAA
>JAQQZR010035546.1:0-19806 GCA_030068235.1 Notoglanidium macrostoma
TGTCTCTCATAGTTGAGGTATACCTTTGATGAAAATTACAGGCCTCTCTCATCTTTTTAAGTGGGAGAACTTACACAGTGGCACAAGAAGTATTTAGTCAGCCACCAATTGTGCGTGTGTGTATACACACACACGCTTTCTCTCTTCATGCAGCTGAATAGTACTGGGCTACTGGAATGCTACTCGAATGTGGGAACTATGGATGACCAACATCCACTCTGACTAAGAGAAAGCTCTTGGCTCAATGCTCAAACATCAATAGAAGGACGCTACTCTTAGAGCTTGAACTTAGAAGACTACAACTCCATCTGCTGCTTGGTTACAAAATCAAGACCAAGTATTTAGAATGCCCAACATGGAGTAAGTGCAGAAAGGAGTCATAAGAGACAGGTCCTGGGTCATGAAGAAGTCCAGCTAGTTGTCTACAAGTGAGGCTCTGGAGACTGGCCACAAGACTGAAGAAATACACCAGGGAAGCAGAGGCCAATAACCTGCCTCTCCACAACATGGAAGCTCCTCTCAGGCATCATAGTGGAGGAGCTAGGCAGACTCATGAGTCAGTACATGAGCAAAGCTCAGAAAGGAATTCAAACCAACACCAGGTCGTCAAAGCACCAGCTACTGGTCGATAGAGCAATCACCCAAGGCTCTATGACTAGGCAGACCAAACCGAGCACAGCCAGGATTGACAGGCCTATGATTAGGAGGTATGGAGGAAGTTCGAACAAGCCAGATGGTGGGGATTGGACAAGCTTGGATAGGTGCTTTTGGACCTTTTTGGACCTTAGAGACTATTTGATAGGGACTACCTCTTGGGGAGCTCCCCAGAGAACTACACACCTTCAAGGACATTTTTTCTGTTTGCATTCACACCACCAGTAGGAACAATGAAGTGATATAAACATCATCAAAATCATTGTATTTGAACCTGGCATACAGGCTCAAAGTCTGGACTTCACTGTCACTATTTATCAGTGTTATTTTCCTTAACACTAACATTAAGAGTGGTTGTTTGCATGGCTACCGTTTTACATGGATTTAAATCTGTACCCGACTCCAGTTGAACTGGATTCGGCTATTTGGTATGAAGATTTTCTTTATAGAGAACATAGAATATTTTCTATATAGACTAGGCCTATCGGTCAATTTATCGATATCAATCACATCTTGTTTATTTTTACTCCTTACAGCCATTTAGATACAATGCCAAATAAGATTTTAGAGGTGCAATAGTTAGGCTCTGTCCTTGCCCTCACACACAATTAGGTAACTGATAAACAGGGTTCAGTTTAATCTGCAGCAAATAAGAGCAGATGAATTTGACTTTTTCGGGCTCTCACTGTATTTCTCAGATCTGTATTTGCAACTAATACAGGTTAGGGTTTAACACTACATGATGACAAAAAAAATCAAACATCCTTCACAGACTGAGAAAACATCACTGGATTATGCGACAGTGTTAGTCAAATGGCCATTTTCTGGTGTATCTTTGCCACATTTAATGATCGAATGTATCTATTTATCCATTGAAGACAAGAGGTCTGGCCCGCAAGGTTCCAATAAAGTTAATATTGTTTGCATAACAAAGTAAATGAGATTTTTAAAATCTATTTCAAACACAACTTTTGCCAAGTTTGTGTGCTTCTGCCATGTTGGATCCACTTCACAGATTGTGCCACTTGCATTAATAGTCAGAGCCAGGGTTGTACAGCAGAAACACAAACTTGGAACTTCTTCAGCCATAGAACCATTTAGTTCCTCAAATGGTCAATCTGACTGTGATTATAGCCAAACTGACCCTGGCTGATTCAAGATAAATGACAGGAAAGAATAAATAGTTATTAACAACTTTTCTACAGAAGAGCTTGTGTCTTACCGTGTACCATGACTCTTCTCAAAGTAAGCTGCTCGCAGCCACACACTCTTTTTGCTGGGGAAGACCTGCAATGCGTGGGCATAGATTGCACGAGCACATTCCAATGCACCATGAGCCACACACTAGAATACACACAAAAAACACACACAGGCATGACAGCAAGGTCCAAGTTAGATCTTGTTTTAAATGTAACAACAGAACACCAACAAATAAACCAACATTATATAGCCTTTAAATTAAGTGTGCAGTTATGGAAACTTTGCCAGTGATATGTCCCCTAAAGTGTGACCTTTCCTGTACAATCCATAAACCATACCAAGAAAGCTCAACATAGGTTAGGAAGGACACTGCCTGCTTACAAAATTTAAACTTTCTTCTTGCCTGCCTGAGATGGTCATAAACTGCTTCTTAAAGCTCTCTTTAGGTTTTCTGTAAGACCAACAACCAAGACAGCTCCAACACTAAAATCTCCAGGCCAATCTATTCCATCATGTACTTAATTTTCATTAATTGTGTTGGTGTGAAAATTCCATGCTCCATTATGTGGAATCCCTCCGTTTTTCTCAAAGGCACAGGAAACTCAACAAATAGGTGATCTTTGGTGTCATATGCATTGTAAATTTATGACTGGAGATATGGAGGAAGTTCCATGAATGCACAACACAACAGGTTCACAAGTCATTCACTTTTCAAACATTCAAAAAGTTGTCCCCAAAATGCCATCTTTAAGGAATTCCACCCCAGGATTTCCATTTGAACAATAACCAATCAGAACCACTAAATGAGGAGAGGCAGGAAGCCTGACCTGCCTCATCACACCTTAGTATAAAATGCAGAAACTCAAATGTCTGAGTTGGGTATTTGATTTTCATCCACCTGGATCTATGAGTCATGTCTTCAACTTAATTCTATCTGATCCCACATTAACCTCAGCCAGGTCTCCAGCATTTCAAGACAGGGCAGGGAAACTTCAGAGCTTTTGTCCAGAAATTCATATAAGGGAGCTGCTTACGCTCTCGGCATCCTCCATCCATGTGTGCTTGCAGTCTTCCTCCTCGATGCCAATGCCAATGACGGCTCTGATCACAGCCTGACAAGTGGCCACACTACCAGCTTTGTCACACTCCTCAGCATCCTGTAGGGAAATTAAAGGGAGATAACCGTCTGTACAACACAAGTCTTTAGTGCAGTTCATATCATTCAGAACAGTAGAGCATATCCTCAATGTTGGATATAGTTGTACGGAAAGGTTTGGGCACCCATGACCAAATTACATATTTTATTGATGTTTGAAGATGAAAGAATTAAACGCAACTGCTAGAGCAAATAAATAAATAATAATAAAAAAAAACATCCTGCAAATGTTAATGCCCAGTTACTTTTACATAATTTACACAGTTAATTAATAGAACTTAAACAATAGAAAACAAATAAACTGGAAATTGTTGCTTGAGCACACTTTTGGACGCCCTTACAATTGTAGTCTCAGATATTAATTAACTCATTAGACCTCATCTGACTTAAGACTCATTAGGCTGATCAATAATCACCACTAGGATTAACAATTCCAGAGTATAATACATTCTCAATCTACACACTGTGTGCTAACCCTCAACAACAATGAACTCCTCTCTATGCAACTGACTACAGATCTGAAAATGAATTTAACGTATTCCTACAAAGTAAGGGAAGGCTATAAAAAGATATCCTATAAAAAGACATCAGATATTCAGACAGAACTGCACATATTCTGGCCAGAAAGGCAGAACAAAATCCCCAAATCACAGCAAGAAGCTGCAAAACAGTTTAGCTGACAAGAGTGGTGGTGCACTGTGCAGTGTTGCTAACAAAAAATAATCAGTTTGAAAGAGTCATCAGAAGGAAACCTAACGTGCAACCTCATAACATAAGTGAATATCCAATGCAAGTAAAACAATGTCCTGATAGGCCAGAGAAGTTTTGGAAACAAGTGCTGTGGACTGATGAAGTAAAAATGGAACTCTCTGCACAGTACCACCAAATATATGTTTGGGGGAAAAAGAGCAGCAATTGATAAAAAGAACACCTTGCCTTGCTGGTCAGCATGAGGGTTACTGCGGTCAATGAATATTTTAAATTTGATTATACAATCAAAATTTATATATATATTAAAAATAAAAAAACAGACATTTGATTGTGAAAACTAATATTCAATAGTGGGGAAACAAGCAGAACTACCACAGCTATCTGCCTCACAAATTCATGAGTGGGCCTGGGCATGATTGCTCATTTTGCAGGGTGGCCAGAGAAAAACTCATGAATATTCATGCAGAAAGTACTAACTAGCAATTTCAAATAATGGACCAGAGATGAGAGACTTGCTTGACTGCATTTTTGTACAATGCCGATTACAATTTCCAGTAAAGTGTAAAAATTTGCTCCATGATGCCATCAAGTCTGGTACTTCTTTTTACTTTGTATGCCAGGAATACCCTTAAAATATACTTCAAAAATGAAGGAAGCTGTTTTTCCTTTCTGTAACTGTGACCCTGTTCAAATGTTGGTTACAATTACCATTATAACTTCATATAAAACCAACAAGCATTCAACCACTCCTTCATGAGATATTGCGCTCGAATCTTGAATGCACAGCCAGACAACCAGACAACATAACGGCTCCACCACCTAGTATTTTATTTCAGACGCATGACATGCAGCAAAATATGAATGGTTTTCTGGTTTAATTCAACCAAACGATCATTTAAGTATTGCCTTCAAATTCTTAAATTGTAATATTGGATACTTGACACTAAACATTTTTTTTAAATGTTTTCCAATTAGGGACAAATGATGCAAATAAACATGTTTTATGCTGGTCATTTATCACTGGAATTAATTATTTTAAGGTGCCAGCTACAATGCATATTACAGCTTAGAAATGACTATTTATAAGCATTTGTGACTGACCTGAATCCACTGCTCACGGTTGATCTCCACCCCATTGGCCCTCAGTGAGGTGATTGCTCGGTCAATGATCTTCTCCACCATCTGTGTGTTGCCATTGGCCTCCTCCAACTTGGCGGCTGTGATCCAGATGTGCCGATCAGTTGGAATATTCTCACGGGCCTTGTTCAGAACACGCCTAGCATTCTCATAAGTCTCTAACCGAGCCAAGGCAAGCCAGAGCTAATAGCACAATGAGGTGATGTGTTAAAGGGATGCAAAACACTGTTGGCTGAAAAGCAGTTTGAGTGTATGAGGTTACCTCTACACTGGTTGGACAGCACTCCACAGCTCGGCTCAGCATAATTCTGGCATCCTCAGGCTCCTCCAGTTCAACAGCTGTCTTCCACAGGCGCACGGATTTAGATACATTCTCTAGAGCTGCGTGTGGATACAAACACACACACACACACACACACACACTCATTACACACAAAGCAACAGAACCCTCTCTATTTTGGAAAAACAAACATAAAAACCCATGCATCCAATGCATTAATGCAGTGTAAAATTGCATCAGATGCAGTTTCTGAAAACTGGATGACAGGCATGAAAGCCATTTAAGGTTCAAGAACAGCTACATTTTCATAATGTACATCTCCAATTACAAAAAAGTTGGGATGGTGTGTAAAACATAAATACAAAATGCAATGATTTACATAGCCTTTTTGACTTGCATTCCATTGAATACAACACAAAGACAAGATATTTACTGTTCAAACTGATAAACTTCATTTTTTTGTAAATATACACTCATTTTGAATTTGATGCCTGCAACATGTTCCAAAAAGGTTGGAACAGGGGCATGTTTACCACTGTTACATTGCCTCTTCTTTTAACACCACTCCAAGTATTTGGGAAATGAGGATACTAACTGTGGAAGTTTTGAAGGTGAAATTCTCTCCTATTCTTGCTTGATATATGACTATTTGCTCAACAGTCTGGGGTCTTATGAGCAATGATGTGCCTTTCATACACCATCATGATGCTATCACCTGCTACCTATCAAACTGTTTACCTGTAGAATGTTCCAAATAGGTGTTTTTTGAGCATTCCACAGCTTTCCCAGTCTTTTGATGCCACAGTCCTAACTTTTTGGAACATGTTGAAGGGATCATATTCCTAGGATGAGTGTATATTTGCAAAAAATAATAAAGTTTACCAGTTCGAACAGTAAACATTTTATCTTTATATGTTGACACATTATATTTTTTATATATTGTCTGAATCCATAAAACAATTTTACATGGCTGCTCTTTCAAAGACAATATTAGCTTAGACTGAGTGAGAGTCATTAGAAAAAGGAAAACAAAACAACAGTCTGACACACTGATGCTGGGACTGCACATCATGGGGGTGCTGGGAAGAGCAGTCTCGCATATGAAAAACCAAGATAAAAAATAAGTAAAACCAAACAAAAAAGTGAGTGACTCTTGTATAAGGAAAAATCCAATCACTGACCTTTGCGCAAGACTCGTTTCTTGGCCCTGATGTCCGTCTCAAGCTCGGCTGCTCGAATGTAGATGCGCACAGACTGAGGGAGGTGACGTACAGCCTGAGCAACTACTGCCTTTGCAGTGTCTCCCGGCTGGAGACGTGCAGCCTCCAACCACACATCCTCGCTCTGCACATCAAAAATACTCACTTGTAAATACTATCCTTATGGGTTTTTAACCAGGCTTTGTACATGCTTTGTAATAATTAACCCAGTTAAATGTCACCTTTATTATAAATGTTTAATACTACCCAATGAAATGCATTTCAATTCAAATGGCTTTTATTGTCATTTCAGCCATATACAGATGATACAGTACATAGTGAAATGAGACAACGTTCCTCCAGGACCAAGGTGCTACATATAAGACAGCACAGAAGTACAAAAAGTGCATGTGTGCAACAAAGGACAACAAAGTGCATGTGTGCAAAGATGACAAAGTGCAAACATTGTGCAGTGCAGACAGTGCAAGGCAAGACAGTGCAGCGCTAAACCAAATTGAATGTTCAAAAATTCCAGAGGTACATGTACACGTGTGTGTGTATGTGTGTGTGCGTGTGTGTATGCGTCTGTCTAGTCCCGGAGTGCTCAGGAGTCTGATGGCTTGGGGGAAGAAGCTGTTGCAAAGTCTTACAGTGAGGGCCCGAATGCTTCGGTACCTCTTGCCAGATGGCAGGAGGGTGAATAGTTTGTGTGAGGGGTGTGTGGGATCTTCCACAATGCTGGTGGCTTTGCGGATGCAATGTGTGTGGTGAATCTCTGTCATGGAGGTAAGATAGACGCCGATGATGATCTCCGGTGTTCTCACTATCTGCGTAAGGGTCTTGCGGTCCGATACAGTGCCGTTTCCAAACCGTTCAGTTATGTAGCTGCTCAGAATGCTTTCAATAGTCCCCCTGTAGAAAGTGGTGGCGGGAGATGGGCTTTCCTCATCCTTCGCAGAAAGTAGAGAAGCTGCTGGGCTTTCTTTGCTATGGAGCTGGTGTTGAGGGACCAAGAGAGGGATGGAGCGCCAGTGCTCAGTATGATGCTGCTGGAGACACTGTTGCCAGTGCATACCAGTGCGGACTGACTGAGGTTTCTCAGTCAGGAAGTCCATTATCCAGTTGCAGAGAGGGGTATTCAGGCCCGGCAGGCTCAGATGAATTCTGAACTGAAGTCTATGAATAGCATTCATACATGTGTCCTTGTTATCCAGGTATGTGAGGGCCAAATGTAGGGCAGTGGCAATAGTATCATCCATAGACCAGTTGGGGAGAAAGGCGAACAGCAGGGGGTCCAGTGATGGAGGCAGCAGGGTCTTGATGTGTCTCATGATGAGTCTCGAAGCATTTCATCTCGATGGATGTGAGTGCAACGGGACTACAGTCATTGAGGCAGGACACTGAAGACTTTTTTGGCACGGGAACGATGGTGTTGGCTTTGAAGCACTTCAGAACAGCAGCAGTGCTCAGGGACATGTTAAAGATGTCAGTAAGAACATCTGCCAGGTGATCTGCACATTCTCTGAGCACTCTTCCAGGGATGTTAACTGGTCCAGCCATCTTCCGTTGGTTAACTCTGCGAAGAGCTTTCCTCACATCAGCAGTGATCAAACAGTACCTGATCACTGTGAGAAGGGGTGGTCTTCCTTGCTTTACATCGTTCTGTGCGTCAAACTGTGCAAAGAAGCTGTTAAGAGCTAACTGTCACAAGCAGGTGTAATTGTCCTGTAGTCAGGGATGGCTTGGATGCCACATGCGCCATGTGTCGCCGCTGTCTTGAAAGTGGCTGTGGATTCTCTGGCCATGTGCGTGCCTTGCTGCTCTGATGGCCTAAGACCTTTTGGCCCTCACTGTTCTTAGGGCCTTGTCGCCTGCTCTGAAGGCGGAGTCACGGGTCCTCAGCAGCTCACACATTTCTACAGTCATTCACAGCTTCGGGTTGGAGCGTGTAATGATGGTCTTGGAGACAGTGACCTCATCTACACACTTGCTGATGAAGCTGATCACTGATGACATGTACTCCTCCAAGTTGGTGTTGTTGCCATTGGTTGCAGCCTCCCTGAACATATACCAGTCAGTGTGCTCAAAACCATCCTGAAGAGCAGAGACCGCTCCTTCTCACCTGCTTCAGAACCGGTTTGGTGCATCTGACAAGCAGTCTGTATGCTGGCATTAGCATAACAGAGATGTGGTCTGAGTAGCCAAGATGGGGCAAGGCTCTGCTTGGTACGTGCTGGGAATGTTTGTGTAAACAAGATCCAGCACATTTGTCCCTCTCGTTGCAAAGTCCACATACTGATGAAATTTTGGGAGCACTGACTTGATGTGGTTGAAATTTCCTGCAACAATAAACAGTCCATTAGGGTGTGCATTCTGCAACTCACCAAATCTCTGTACAGCTCACAGAGCTCCTCTTTAGCGCTGGGGGAATGTACACTCAGACAATGAGAACGGTGGTGAATTCCCAAAGTAAATAAAATGGTCTGCATCTAACGGTCACAAACTCCTCAAGCAATGAACAGTAACTAGAAACTAGCACAGAGTTCTTGCACCATTCTGTGTTGACTAACACAAAAGCCACCACTATGAGTTTTACCGCACACAGCTCCTTTTTTTTCTTTTCTGGGGAAGAGCTATGCATTAGCGCTTAGCATAGCACGGACCCCTCGCTCACGGCGGACCCTCCCTCTGCCGCTGGCATCAGGCGACGCAGAGGAATGGGGCCTGGTTTCCGTAGAAAACCAAGGACACGCATCTCTAAAAGGTCTCCCTGCAGGTAAGTTTTGAATGTTTCTTAAATGTCCAGTAATGTTTGGCATGGGTAGACATGAACACCGTTTGTTTCGGTGTCCATATGCTGTAGTAATCGCGCCAAAAAACAAAATAGAACCATTTTGGATACGGAGTGGCCGCTGCGTGCTACTGCCGCGCCGCCATCTTTTATCATCAAGTACATTTGTCTACATGATGCAGTTTCCTTAGTCCATGTAATAGTCCATGTAATGGATAGTCCATCAGTAGCACCAATCACACTCTGTATCTGTTTTTGGGAATTGGATCATAAGTGGTCAATGTTAAATACAGGTCTGAATAGGGGTCAACCATGCATTATGATCCAATCACCCAGACTACCTGCTAAGGTGGTCTCAGAAGCTTGGCGCCACATTAAATTTGCAGCATTAAAAACAATACATCCCAATAACTTCAAAAGACCATCTAGTCACCAGTGTTACCATATTTATGGTTTTCCAACATAATTATGCTACTTTTGAACAGTATAGCCATGCTATGATGCATTTTTTTTTTCATCCTCAGCTTGGGCATTTGCTTATATTAATTAAATCTCTATGTTAAAAACATGCAGATGCCACACGAACACTCACTTCTTATGCACGTGTCTGACAGTTATTAGCATGAGCTCTGATTGTAACTATATGAATGTAGAATTCTTTTGTAAGTGGATAATTCATTCTCACAGCTATTATTTATTTATGAACCCATATATAATAATACAAGACCCATTTTACACCTTGGCAAAAAAAATTCAACCTACCTGAGAAAGTGTTTTAATACTGCTTTATAACAATTTAGGCCTATATGGTCTGTGAAGCCTCACAAGGGAATCTGTGATTTTTTTTACATTTAGTTACAGCAGTGGATATCATACTCCATTATTACCCAAGTTTCATACTTTTTACTAAGTTCTGAGAGTTATCAGGTTTAACTGGTCACATGAATTGAATAGGTTTAATTTTAACCTTAAATTCAAAAAGAAGTAGTCTGAAAGTGGGTCACTTACAAATAAATAAGTTTAAAATCTTAATACATTCCGATGACATCATTCCAGTTTTCAAATTGTTTGCCGGGTGTTTATTTCTGGTGTATTTTTTCCTGTTTATCCATCAATAATGTTGCACTATTGTTTTATTTTGTTGCATTTTCACTTTCCTCTTGCTGTGTTTTCATTTCCCCAAAGAATGCTCCCCCCCCCCCCACTTTGTAGAGTTGTGTAAATTAGTGAAGACGATGGACGATGTCCGATGCAGTAAACTGCTGTGGCCCCATCTTAATACAGTGAGGTGATATAGCTTGCAGCAGGTTATGGTCATTGAACTTCTGGATGTGCAGGTAGTGCATGGAAAACAATATAGGCTTTATAGATAACTGGAGAAGTTTTGAGAGCAAGGCTGGCCTTTTAGGGTGGGAAGGTATCTATCCCACTCAGAAAGGTGTTGCTCTCATTACCTGCAGCATAGCCGACAGTCTCAGAACAGGCCTAGTTAATCAGTGATAATCCAGACCAGGGAGCAGACAAGCAGGCTAAACTGACTATTTGCTAACTGCACAAATTCACCAACCAGGTTCCATTATATACAGACTATCTGTTCCTTGCACTAAAAAAAAAAAAATGTAGAAACACTCAAAGTTTGTTTTAGTAACAACATAAAATGAAATCATACTGAATGTGCAACCAACACTTTCGATCTAAAGCTAGGACTGTTAAATATCTAACACACAATTAATGAAATTATTACTGATCAGGAGTTTAATGTACTGTGTTTAACAAAAACCTGGATCAAACTAAATGAGCATATAGCATTAAATGGGCATCAATAGATCCCAATCACAATGGTGGTCACACACTGAAACGAATACCCACATTCAGATTAAACATAGAAAATAGTCATACATCCACAGTTGGACCTCAGATCATTTTCTCATCTCTTTTAAAATGCGTCTTAGTAAGAATATATGCATAATTACATCAGCTACCGCAAGAATGTGATCAACAATTTCCCACTTTGATTGGATAACAGTCAGACCCCAGATAACATGATGAGGCAACTAAATGCTTAGAATCCAAGTTCCACAATAACCTAGCTAATCTAGCCTTAACTTAAAAGAATAATTATTAAAAAAGAAAAAACTAGCACCCTGGTATAACAATCACATATGCAACTTAATTCAGTCCACCTTAAAATGTACGTAAATGTAACATTTAGAACATAAATGTTGACAAATAAATTGGCAGTATTCCAATGAAGAGAGTCTTCTGAGCTATAGAAGGCTCTTAGTGCTGCTACATCAACTCAACACTACACCCTAATAGAAGATAAACAAAAATCTTGGATTTTATTTAATACTGTAGCAAAATTAACTAGTAATAAGGCCAGCATAGAAACCTGCTCAACATCAATATGTAGTAGCGATGACTTCATGCCTTTTTGTAATGGCAAAACTGAAAATATTGTGCAAAGAATTCAGACTATAAATTTAAAACCAAATAATATAACCAACCCTGTAGATGACTAGATCAAATCAGCGACTAGAATTTTTTACTTTACCAAATATGCTTCCTTAAACAGATACTACCAAAAGCAATCAAACTTACCCTAAATATGATCAAATTCAAACACCCAAATCTTTTAAACTAGCAGATATAAAACCCTTAATTAAAAAAACTGAACTTTACCCCTGTCAGCCATCAAAATATGGGCCAATATCAAACCAAGATACTAGAAAAGGCTGTAGCACAGCACTTATGCTCATACTTGCATATGAATAACATTCATGAAATGTATCAGTCAGGACTTATGCCCCATCATAGCACAGAGACAGTCGTGGTTAAAGTATTAAATGCTCTGCTACTGGCTTCTGGTCAGGGTGGTGTCTCCTTGCTTGTATTACTGGACTTCAGTGCAGCTTTTGACACCAAAGATCATACTATTCTCCTTGATAGATTCTAAAATATTGTTGGAGTTAAGGGAATGGCCCTCTCCTGGCTCAGGTCTTATTTGATTGATCATTATCGGATTGTAGATGTAAATGAATGGTGACTTCTCCATACATACTGAGGAAAAATTTGATGTTCTGCAGCTTCCTGATGTTCAAACTTCCTTTTACTTATTGCTGTCAAGTCAGAAGTATTCTATCAGGACCACATGCAGGTAGAAGTAATCTTTCTGATTACATAGTAACTCTGGATGGCCTTTCTGTTTCACCATGCACAGAAGTAAAAGACCTTTATGTAATTATTAACTCCAGTCTTTCATTTGAAGCTCATGGAGATAATCTTACTAGGATAGCCTTCTTTAATCTCAGAAATATTACTAAAATAACATTACTGAATGCAGAAAAATAGTTCACACTCTACCTCTAGGATGGATTACTGTAATATCTTACTGCCTGGATGTTACAGTAGGTGTATAAAAAAGCTCTAGTTCTGTATTCTAGTCCAGAATACAGCAGTGAGAGTACTTACTAGAACCAGGAGATATGATCACATGACCACAGTCTTATCCACACTTCATTGGCTTCCAATCAAATTTCATATTAATTATAAAATACTACTACTGACCTACAGTATAAAGCACAGGTATGCTTACTAAAAAATAAATTGCAGGTTCAGGTGGGGTGGGTCAAAAATTGACAAAGCAGTGTTCCGACTAAGTTATAAATAGGTTATAATGCAAAGCCTATTGCATGCAATGCTTCTATAAGCTAATCTGTGATGACTAGTCCACCTTCCTCTCTCTCAAACACACATGCACTGGAGGTTACCCATGTGTGGGTTGATTATAGGGTATACACCTACGAGTTTTCTCACTAAGCAGTTTCAGCAGCTTTAATTTAGAATACACCACCAAAAATCATTTTCTTGGTCAGAAAGCAGCAGCAGGCTAAGACCGTGACACTGGCAATACAGTCAACATATAGGTCCATTATGTATGACTGAACCACCAAAATGCCTCTCCCTTACCCCTCCCTTTTCAAGCGCATATTAGAACCTAAGGCCTGTATCATACTTTCAAGTACTTACATTCACATTCCCTTGCTTTTTCTGTGCTAAATATTAAGTATGATCCGTATTTTTCAGAATTTGGGTTCTCAAACTTGTTAGACAGCACCAGTAAACACTGATTCCACTTATTTCTTCTTCCATGTCATCCTTCCGGTGAGTCCTTCCAGACTCAAGCAGACACTTGTAAAAATTGTAACATGGAAGGTGCTCACTAGAGGTTTGTCCATTCTGTGCTAGTATACCAGCATAATATGGCAGCTCCTTAGAGGGAGACCCATGCCTTATGTTGATATAAAGGCCTCATTCTAAACTTTCAAAAAGACAACAATTCATAGTTACAGGTTATTATACACTAATTCAAACAATTATGAATTTGATAACTATTATGGAATATATACTCAATTTCTGCTAATTGATACCCTCAATCCTATATAATTGACCTTTAATCAGGGAAAGTTATAAACGGACAATGCTAAGGCTGCTGGATGAAATATGTTAAATCCTGGACCTGTGAACTCCATTTGTTGTACACAGTACATTTAAACACTAAGCTAAAGTGCATTTAAACACTAATCAACCAATGTGTTAAAGTTTACCATTAAGACGTGAAGGACACGTGTGTGTGTGTGTGTGTGTGTGTGTGTGTGTGTGTGTGTTTGAGAGTGAGATGAAGAGGGAGCAGTGCAAAATGAAGTAGCAGCAAATTCCACCCCTTCCCCAAACTACTAAGTGCTGCATCTTACTATGGCAAACATGAGTGAAACTCTATGCGGTCTCAACCAATGGAAGGCTGCTAGACCAGACAAAATTCCTGGCAGAGCGGTCAGAGGATGTACAAATTAGCTGGCTGATGTTCTAACTGACATCTTTAACATCTCCCTGAGCACAGCCATCTCTCCAAAGTGCTTCAAGGCTATTTCCCGCTCCCCATGTCTTCAACATCCTGCCTCAATGACTACTGTCCCATCGCATTCACATCCATTATAATGAAGTGCTTCAAGAGTCTCCTCATGAGACACATCAAGTCCCTGGTGCCCCCTTCACTGGACCCCCTGCAGTTCACGCAACATCTCAGCTGCTCAACAGAGGATGCCATCGCCAACACCCACCATCTGGCCCTCACCCACCTGGATAAAAAGGACACGCATGTTCGAATGCTATTCATAGACTTAAATTTTGTATTTAAAACCATCATGCCTCACTACCTGACACACTCACACAGTGACGTCTGCGGCTACACAGCCTTGCCGTCCGAGTGGACCAGGCACTCCTGCCCTCTGAATAATGCCATGAGAGCTACAGAGCACCAAACCTTGCACCTTCCCTACTCACGCTGTACAGACTTTCCCCTTCCCCACAGCACATCGTTCACACTTAGGGAAAAAAAACCCCAAAAATGAATACACAATACGGATTGTAAATAAACAATGTCGCCAGAGAAAAGATCTGCGCTAGTATGTTTTGTGACTTGTCTCCTGGTTCCTTCCTTCCTTCCATCCATCTATCCATCCACATATACATATATACACACACACACACACATATATATATATATATATATACACACATATATACACATATACACACACACACATATATATATATATATATATACACACATATATACACATATACACACACACACACTTCCTACAAGCAAGCGCTCCTCCCCATCTGGAATTCCCGTAGATGTCGTCTGGGAATGCCAGTATTCCCGAAAGCCCGTCACAGCTGCTAAACCTGGCATGCTGACGACGGCGACAGGCTATAAAAAGGAAGCGGTGGCACATGAGGGTGAGTGACTCTGGGCTCCATTTTGGATGCTGAACTCTTCCGCGTTCAATTTTCTCTGTGTGTGCAGATTCCCCGTGACGCAAGAAAGGACACTCAAGCCAGCACAGCTGAGGGACTGAATTGACTTCATGTGTGATCGCTGCTGCTGTTGTGTGAGACGAGAGGGAATCCCTACGCACCTTTTTCACGGACCACGGACCGCACTTCACTTTTATAACACTACCTTTGACTTTCCTCGGGGTTTCTTTTTGTTTTATTATAATCTTATATTTATTTATATTTACTTATATTTATTCGTTTTGCACCGCATTCAGTGTCTCTGGCATTGCCGTTGTCTCGTCTCGGTGTGCTCGTTCGCTTCAATATTATATATTTACGTAAAACCTTAACCCACCTTGCTTCCATATTTATCCAGTCCAAAGGACATCGCGATGCCCTGGCTGTGTATTCCGGTTGAGATCAGTGAGTCTCACTCATTTTTAGCATACAGCTTGAGTTCATCCATGTATAGGAGGTAGCTGATGGTTATTCCACTTCTAAATTGCATTCGTATCTGCTCTTTGTTATGGTGTGACCGAGGGTGGTTCAGGCCTATACAGAACAGCAGTGGGGACAGTGGATCACCTTGGTATATACACACTTCGGTGACTTGCGCGTTGGCCTTGGAATTGCCTTCCAGTGTTGTCTTCCACTGCTGCATTGAGTTCTTGATGAAGCTTATTAGTGCCTTGTTAGGCTTGTATAGTGCCAAGCATTTCAGTATCCATGTGTGGGGGATCGAATCATAGGCCTGTAAATCCTGGCTGTGCTCAGTTTGGTCTGCCTAGTCATAGACCCTTGGGCGATTGCTCTATCGACCAGTAGCTGGTGCTATGACCCTCTGGTGTTGGTTCCAATTCCTTTCTGAGTTTTGCTCATGTACTGACTCATGTGCCTGCCTAGCTTCTCTGCTATAATACCTGAGACAAGCTTCCATGTTGTGGAGAGGCAGGTTATTGGCCTGTAGTTATGGACATCTTGTGGTACAGGTACCATCTTGTACCTGTCTCTCATGAATCCTTTCTGCACTTCTGTGAAGAAAGTGATGGTGTTCCTCTGAAGGTACTTAGGCAGTTTGACTCGAGGGAGTTACGCCCACTGTATCAAATCGGTCCTCAAGCTTCATCTTCATCTTAGTGGATGCTTCGATCATGATTGTTGGCAGACTGTCATGTATTTCTTGTGTGTGTCAGGTATTTCTTCCTCTGTGCCAGGAGCTGCTCATCATTTCCAACATCTGTACTGTTCCCAAACTGGGGTTGTAGTCTTTCAAGCTCTAGTTGTGAGAGTAACTTCTATTGATGATGAGCCAAGAGCTGTTTCTTAGTTGGAGTGAATGTCAGTCTTCTGGTCATCCATAGTTCCCACATTTGGTGCATGTAGCCTTTTTCCTTGGGATTACTGTTATAGCAGCATTCTATCAGTTCCAAGGTTTCAGGTTTGAGTTTCAAGCTTTCAAGGTGTTTCTTGTTCCAGTAGCCCACTTTATATCAGTATGTCCTGGTCCCCCAACAACTGACGCTAATCCTCGTTAACCCGAGCCGGTATGGCCTTGCATTTATGTCTCTCACTCATGTTTTAAGGTTAGGGGTCTACAGGTCTTCCCTTACTGGAAGTTTTTCGCTTGACCGGGAATAGAACCCTGGTCGCCTAGTCTGTTACACACATGCATGTATATATACATACAAACATACATACATTCATAAAACCTAGCCATGCATGCAATGTATTTGCTACATTTGCAACATCTTGGTAGGTCCAAAATTCAAATGAATGGCACTTCAGTAAGCTATATTCAACTGAAAACCATTGATAAAAAACAATTTCAAACCATTTTTTTCTATACATAACCATATCATGTACAGTACTGTGCAAATGTCTTGAGCCATGCCATTTTTGGTATAAGTTGTTATAGATATTTATTTTATGTCTCCAGAATAACTGGCAATTTCTCCAAGGCACTTAGTAAACTTAACCAGCACGCTTCCTTATAAAACTGTGCACATTGTTCCTGGGACTACTATTTAAGAAAAATAGAAAAGGGATTTTACCAGACACCAAATTACTGACTTTGTTTACTTTATTCTTCTCTGCACACCAACACAAGTATTAAAAATATAATACCATTATATTAAGTCATCTTTACTTTACATAAAAAAATAGGGTGCTCAAGACTTTTGCACATCATACAGATGTTTTGGTTTGGGAGGACAAATTACACCCTAAATTACTGTGTAATGTAATTACATTTCCTATAGTAAGGCTAGCAGACTTTTCTCTCAGCTTTAGTTCCTGTTCAATTATAGGCTGCCTTTGTAAGGGAAGGACCTACATGTGTATAGTAACTGAGAAACAGGCAGGAGACCATGGTTGTTTTTGGACCATGATGCAATTTTACTTATTAATTACAGAGCCTAGGACAGTTTTAGTTTTTTTTTTCTTCCAGAGAACCCGAGCTTTCAGGGTAAAATAACAGTTCATTTAATAATTATATCACTGCAGTATTAGTTAATGTTATTTTATTTATGTGTTACTGACAGAGGGTCTATAATTTACCTTGGTTATGATCTAATGCAAGCCTCACTAACCCTGTTTCTGTAGATTTACCTCCCTGAAGACGTTAGCTCCAACCAAAATCATGAGCTCTTGTCCATCCAATCACTGCCTTTGAGATAAAAACTGCAGGAAGGTAGATCTCCAGGTGATCTAATGTCTAAAATTGTTGTATGGCATTAGGTAAACACAAATTAAGTGTGTGTGCGTGCGTGCGTGCGTGCGTGCGTGCGTGCGTGAAAGCTGACCTTAGGACACATCTCAGTTCCTTTCATGATGAGGTTTCTGGCCACCTGCAATTTGCCCGTAACCTCCTCTAAGCGTGCCGAGGCAATCCAGGCAGGGGGGTGGTGAGGGTTTGTCTCCCTCACTGATTTCAACAACAGACGTGCTTTCTTAATGTCACTGCACAAAAACCACACACATTTAACCATCAGATAACCCATGAAAGATCAGAGAGTCATTAATGCTTGAGATGTTCAAGAGGAGCATTAACACACTCAAAACTAATACCTGAACAAATCTTCACAAACACAAAAAATTACTAACCAGATCAAATGTATTTAACTTATGCTTGAAATAAAAAATCAGTGCTATTTGAAAGGATAATATGCATTTTAAAAAAAAAGCACAAGTGAATTACCTGATGTCACCTCCATACGTTGGGATCATGGAGTTGAGGTCTGTCAGATAGCCTTTAGGGTCCACCACAGTCTGCCCACTCACAGAGTCCGAAACCTATACAAACAACGCTAAATTTTGTTCTAGTCCATTATGACAATATAGGATAGTTTGAGCTTTGTCAATGCATTATGAAAGCTTGCTATAATAAATTGCTGAGGAGGAATGTGCTTGAAAATATTAAAGTAAAGAAAACATCCATTAAGCTGTCAGACAAGCCAGAGACCATTCAGGTGATCTTTTAAAACGCAATGGCTGAGAAAAAGCAAGTTAGAAGTACATCTAGCAACATTTATAAAAACAAACAAGCAACATTCAAAACATTTCTGCCTTTACACATCGTGAAAATATACAGTTTTTCCAACTATAGTGGTAAAGACTTAGCTTTTAGATTCCATCAACTATTTGTGAATTAAAATTTTTTTTAAATACAACCCTGTTGTATGGTGGCCCAGAGAGGCCAACGCACTGTAAAATTTACATAATACATTAACAAAAATACACTGCAAATTCAGACACCACCACATTTTTGCTGTCTTAATATGCATATGTCCATTAATATACTTATGTAGTATGCTAATATGAATTATGTAGTATGTATTATGCATCTGTGTAGTGCTAAAATTGACAGTGTAGTGTCATCTCAAATCGAACATGGCAAGTTGTGCACTTACTGGAAATTGCAATCGCAACATTTGACCATGTTTGTTTCATGATCGAAAAAAATCGAATGGCTTTTTTTGCTCAGCTCTTTAAAAATGAACACGTTTTTAATTTTCCTCACTTTTGCACATAGATATTCCACATGACGTGGAAATTACGTCAATGACATGCGCTCCTTCAACTTACTCAAAATAGGATGGTGGTCCCTACCCCTTCTTTTATGTAGCCAAGATGGCGACCATTGAAGGTAAGAAGTGCAAAGCGTCAACCATTCAACATTTTGACCATTTTGAGTACACCATCGGGGTACTCTTAGTGCAGCGCATGTAGCCATACTTCTCGGTGTGAACGCACTTATGCACTTTTTGAGACAGCTTTTTTCTTTTAGGCAAGTTTCCAATATCCTTACTTTTACAGTATTACCTCTCTTTTTGCAAGAATACGCAATAATTTTACCTCTGATGAAAGCTTTGGATGCATCCCAAAAAGTGCTCAATATTTTCATCTAACATCTAATAGTGTAGCATAACAGTGGATCCGGCAATAAAGAGGTATTACACCTCCAACTGCCACTTAGGTGACTCCTCGAACTGACATGTCAAGTGTCACCGTGGCATGATGTGCAAGTGCAATAACCCCAATTTTATAACCAATGCAGTGGTCATAGATTTTTCATTCATTCATACACCACATACATATATATATATATATACATATACACATACACATATATATATATTGTGACGCCGGTGGCCAGACCACCTCACCGTCCTCATGGAGCAAGCGCTCCTCCCCGTCGGGATTTCCCCAGCGAAGCGGGGAAGCCCTAAGGACACGCCAACTCATACTCAGGAGAGGGGCGGAGGCTCGGCGTCACGCGATAGAAGCCGAGGTGGCTCAGATGTTCCGGGACGGCGTTATTGAGGAGTCCGTAAGC
>JAQQZR010035639.1:0-19794 GCA_030068235.1 Notoglanidium macrostoma
CTCCACTCGCCGGATGACACCCCTGATTCCCCTTCTACCATCCTGGATAAGAGGTGCGTAGTGGGTCAGGTTCAATGAACCCTCCTGGAGACGATTTGCCAAGCGCACGAGTCCGAACCACCTCCAGGTGACACCCCTCCCAACACTATCTTTGTGCCCACTACTCTCCGTCCCTGTGTCCTTCGATGGGGCCATGAGGACAATCTGGCCGGCCACCCGGGACACCTACGCACTTTGGAACTAGTGCAATGACACTTTTGGTGGCCTTCCATCAAGGAAGACGTACGGGTCTATGTCCAAGCCTGCTCCATCTGCGCCCGCAACAAGTCCGAGAATCGACGCCCCAAGGCCTTCTCCAGCCCCTTCCCATTCCCCGGTGCCCTTGGTCTCACATATCCCTAGACTTCATATCGGGACTTCCCCGCTCCCAGGGGAACACCGTTATCTTAGTGGTAGTTGATCAGTTCACCAATCTGCCCGTTTTGTCGCCCTTTCGGCGTACCCCACGGCTCAGCTGACAGCCAACGCAATTATGAGGGAGATGGTAAGATATTATGGTCCTTCTATGGATTTACTAACCGACCGGGGTCCCCAGTTCATCGCCCGGTTCTGGCATCTATTCTGGAGACAGCTGGGTGTGGACGTCAGTCTCTCATCCGGATACCACCCCAAATCCAATGGCCAAACTGAACAGGTCAACCAAGAACTCATCAAATATCTCAGATGTTACTGCTCTTCTCACCCCTCCACATGGTCTAAGCATCTCCTCATGGCGGAACTAGCCCACAATCAACTTTACACCTCTTCCACTGGGATGTCGCCTTTCGAGGCTGTCACCAGGATCGCTCCTTCCTGGTTCCCCGGAGCCGGGGTTCCTAGCCCCATTCCCTCTGTCAACAACGCCGTTAATCAACTCCATCTAGTTTGGGCCCAGGTCCGTCGGAACCTCAAAGTCTCCAGGGATGCCACCAAGCGCCAGGCTGATCACCGCCGCCGTCCAGCTTTGGTTTATCACCCCGGAGATCGAGTGTACATATCCGTTAAAGGACTTCCGGGAACGTCGGACAATCGCAAACTGGGGTCTCGCTATGTGGGTCCATTCAATGTGGGCCGTCGCATTAACCCCGTCTCGTACCAACTGGCCGTCCCACGTACCCTCCGCACCAGCCCGGTGTTCCACGTCTCACACCTTCTCCTCACCTTTATCCACGCCTGCCACCGAACATCCACCTCCTCGGGACATTGACAGGGAACCTGCCTACACGGTTAGCAAGTTGCTGGAGGTCCGTCGCTGTGGGAGGGGCTATGAATTTCTCGTGGATTGGGAGGGCTACGGTCCTGAGCACCGGTCCTGGGTTCCTCGCCGGGACATTCTCGACCCTGCCCTAATTCAGGAATTCTATGACTCCAGGCCTGACTTTTTCCAGGCCGACTATTCTTCGCTCGTTCATGAATTCTAGCACGATTCATGCTACTAGCTCTACGCTTTTCCACGAGTGTATTTCCTCTCGGAATTATCCTAGTCCGCGTTTCCCGATTACGGGCTATTTTGGCGTTTCTTTCCAAACGCCCGGTTTCATTTTCGTTATAGTGTTTGCACGTTTTAGTTCTGTGTTTTATCTCCCACGGGACTTACTGCATCTAACTCCGATCCACACTCCGACTTCGCACGTGCCGCGGCACGCGTAGGATACTCGGCGTCAGCACAGCATAGACTGCTCCTTCTCTGCTTTACTGCTACCCGCTCTGCGTCGGCCCGGACTGCACACGCATCGTCCACCCCAACCATTTCCCGGTAAGATCATTGGCTCTCTCCATTCGTGCACGCCGTTGCACTTGTGGTTTCAACCACCTCGTCCCACCTGAACGCTACAACCACTTTAACTAGTGTTGTCTCCGTGCAATGGTGAGGTCTAAATCCTGACTCATACATTTCATGAATACTACTCCTATGTAGGCGTGAGAATAATTGCAGTGCTACAGCCTTTTCTAGAATCTTAAAAAAAAAAGGGAAGTTTGATATTGGCCTATAGTTGGACAGCTGACTGGTGTTGAGATCAGGTTTTTTAATCAGGGGTTTGATAACTGCTAATTTAAAGGATTTAGGTACATAGCCAATGGTAAGGGAAGAGATTATTATTTTTAGAATAGGTTCAATTACTTCTGATATTAACTGTTTGAGGAAACAAGCAGATAAAGGATCTAATACATGGGTTGATGATTTTGATGAGGAAATTAGTGAGATTAGTTCAGTCTCTTGAAGGGGTATAAAACATTCTAATGGCTGATCTGATATAATTATATTGTTGTCTACAGAGTTGCTTATCAGATTGTCTGGATTTAAATTCACACTTTGTATTTTTTGTCTGATATAGTCAGTCTCGTCATTGAAAAAATTTATGAAGTCTGCATATTGATGGTATGGATGCTAGTGCATATTGATGGTATTGATGTTTCTGTGGCGATCTTATTTCTAGTTAATTTTGCTACATAGTATTAAATAAGAATCTAGGATAATTTTTTTTATCTTCTATTAGAGTGGAGAAATATTTTGATCAAGCAGCACTAAGAGCTTTAACACCAGGGTGCAAATTTTTTCTCTGTAATTATTTTCATTTTAAGTGGGGCTACATTATCTAGTGTATAGCAAAATGTTGACTAAGTATTTAGTTGCCTGATCAAGTTCTGTGGAGTCTGATGGTGATGCAATCTATGTTGATTGTTCAAGGAGATCATTGATTAAACATTGTGCAATAGCTGACATGAATGTTCGTTTTTCATGATAGCATGGCAAAGTGCATATATTATAACTAAGACACATTTAAAAAGAGATGAGATAATGATCTGCAATAGTTTCATACTGTGGAATTGAAAATTCTCAAAATTTTCTATACTTAAGCCAAAAATTAGTATTACATCAAGGGTGTGACCACCATCATTAATAGGTCCTATTACATTCTGATTAACTCCTACTGTAAATAAATGGAAACAAACGCTATTCTCAGAGGATCTTCTGGGTCATAAAAATGAATATTAAAGTCTCCAACAACTAATACTTTATCTAAAGACACAACCAGGTTTAACTCAGGAAACAGAAACAGTCTCAATATTGTGGAGTGACGACTTAGTGTAACTAGTAGATAGTTGGTTTAGCCTGCTTGTCTGTTCCCTGGCCTTGGCTCTGGATTGTCACAGATTAACTAGGCCTGTCATGAGATTATGAGCTATGCTGCAAGAAATGAGAGTAGCATCTTCCCGAGTGGGATGGATACCATCCTGCCCTAACAGGCCTTGCCCTCAAAACTACTTCAAATAAATATAAAGCCCACACTGTTTTCGGAGCACCACCTGGACAACCAGCAGTTCAGACATCGCCTTCACTAATTTAAACACCTCTACAAAGTTACACTGAGTAACCTCTGACTAACAAAGGCATATATCCTTAGCTCCTACATGAATACCTATCATAAAACCTGTACTTGCCTAAGACCCTAAGATTTCCTGCTGTGTCCGGTGCTCTGGTTCCTGGTATAGACCTAACTATAGCTGCTGGTGCCCCTAAAGGCCTAGCTAATTTCATGTGCCTTAAGATAGAGTCTCCTATAACCAGAGCTCTTTCATGTTTCTCAGCGGGTGCTTCACTGAGGAGAGTAAACCTGTTAGACAGGTGAAGCGGAGAGGAGTGGTGCTCCTGTGGGCGAGTCTTTGCGTTAGCTTTGGTTCTGCAATTATGTGGCCGAGTCATCACCCATTTGCCCTGCAATATCCTCTGTCAGTGAGCTAACTAATATGTACTTATCACAAGTAAAGCTATTACTAATGAGGGAAGAAGAATGACTAAATATCTTGCATTCCATACACTGAACAAGCTGAATGTTTGCTATGATAAATATTTAATGTACCTTAGTTGAAGACTTGTTGATAATATTTTCGGCAGATCCGACGTGGATGGCCTCCGCTTACAGTGTTTAGACAGGCAGAAAAAGAAAAAGAAAAAAAGCAAATTCTCTGAAAAAAGAAAAAAAAAACACAACAGAAGGATAAAAGTAAAGAGGAAAAAAACTGCAAAAAATAAAATAATAGCAAAAACATTACTGATTAGAAACAGAAAAAACTCATATAGATAAAACGCTGACAGCAGCAAGACCTCCTGGCAAACAATTCGAAAACAGGAACTACATCACAGGACAAAAACAGTGCTGTTGGAACCATGAAGGCTTTAAAATGCTTGATCTGTTCTTCGACACTGAGAGAAACATGTAGAAAAACTGGGATGAATTGATTAAAAAAGTGATGCTCTCGCATGTCCTTGACTATGTTTGTTAAGAATTTGTAGAACTAAATGGTGACTTGTCACCTTAAATAAAATTCAGCTCATTGGTTCCTTAGGTCTCTCTCAACAGCTGATCACTTTCAGCATCAATTTATGTTACTACCAGCATCATGCTTCAATATTCTTCATTAATCTTCATCATTGTTATGAATGTGACTAAGGAGCATTTTAAACTTCACCGGAAATAGCAAGTGCTATTCAGATCAAAGAGCTTTTTGTACATGTTTCAGTGGATTGCAGAAGTAAGGTCCCTCTTCATTCAGAAACCTACCACCTGGTAAGGCTAACTCTGTCTTAAGACATAATGTTCCAAACCTTTTTAATTATGTTCCACTTGGTTATTTAAATAATTAAAAAATGTTTTACACCTTCAGCCAAAACTAAGCTTTTGATACTTGTATACTACCTCAGGGGTCTGTGGATTGTTCCTTGATTTTCCTTTTGCTGAAGTCTTACAGGCAAACATGTCTTTCTAAAGCCAGCATTATACTTTACCAAAGACAGCTGATGACAGTTCTGGTAGTGTGAGAAAATTTTGATTAAAATCTTAATGTTTGACATCTGCTATGAAGCTCATCTAAAAACTACCAAGACAGCATAAAATTAAGTTTAACTCACTGGATAGCAACACATATTATTGTGTCTATGGTGATTGCAAATAAAACATGGACGGAAAAGATATCCTTATCCCCTCTAGCTCACTTTGAAGTATATATCTATTTATCCGACCCAGTTTTCTGCACAAGCCCGATCACACTGACGTTATCAGAATATAGTAATTTTCTTTAATTAACAGGTCTATTAAAGAATCTTCATTGTATAATCTGATATAGAGAATAAATTATAGACTTCAGCCAAGATTTAATTGGGATAATTTTTAAAGTGTATTAATAATAATTATTGTAGTGATTGTTATAATATTTATAATAATAATAATAATAATAATAATAATAATGTAATAATTTCAAATGTAAATACTATTCTCTGAAGTGAAAAAGATTTAAATAATTTAGATACACAGTTATTGTAATTTGACATTACAGGAATTGTGTGTAGATTCCTGAAAAAAATGCATAAACTAAGTTTATAACTATTATAACTACTTTCTACTACTATAGCAGTATACTACTATAACAGTTAGGGCTCTGAGTGTAAGCATAGGCCTTTGTGTGAAAATCCTGCCTGAAATCTGATTCCCACTATGCTGTAACCATACTTGATCAAGTCAGACTTAGAGCTTAGTCACAGAGTTGACAGATGCTGACTCATTCAGAGATTCACTATGGTTAGAAAAATTTTGCTTGTCTCCAACGTTGGACTTAACCACTGACAGACAGTGGGCAAACGGTACATTTCATCTAGCAGTAAACACATTTGCTCAGCTTTTTATTAGAAACTTTAAATATATGAATCATGAAAAATAGTCTCAATAAGTATGCTTTCTAAATGACTGTAAAACAGTAACTTTGAGCTGCAGACAAAGGTTACTCTGAACCAGGGATGTTCATATCTGTTTAGTAGACCAAGAAAACATCAACGGCTCTTAAATTATGTTCATTCACTGTGTTTATCAAAAAGCTTTGATCATACCTGGTGATATAAAAAAGATATAATACCTGGCAAAAAGACCTGGTAGCTAAAACAATGCAATTAAAAAGAATTTCACCTTCGACTCATTACTTTTATTACTAGAATATATATAATAATATTCTGACTCTGATGTAAGTGATCATACTAATATCAGTTTTCCTTACATGATGCATCTTCAAGGGTTTCAAACGTAGTGACCTGCTTTATAAATCTAACATAGAAACCAGCACAGACCAGAGTGCAGAAATCATTGAATAAAATTTTTTTTATTAATTAAAAAAAAAAGCATAGTTCCTTGAAGAGCCTGTAAGTAACTCCAAGGACCTAGGGACTTCCCCAAAACCTCAAGCATTCCTCAGTGCTCATAAAAGTGCCTGCAATAACTTCTGATATTCCTCAGTATAAAAATTGGTTCTTCAAAGAACCCATTTAAATTAAGGTTCCAAAAGAATCTTCAGGCTACTATACACTGTTAAAGCAAAAAGATCCTTGAGGAACCATTGGAAGTTCTGCATTTTGAATCTTTGGAGGAACCTCTTAAGGTGCATTGAGAAACCTTCAAGAAATGGTTATTTGAAGAAATTGTGCTTAAGGTTACTTGAGGAACCTTTTGAAGCTCTGTGAGAAACCTTTATAGAAGAGCTATAATAATAATAATAATACTGAAAAATAAGATGTCTTTAAGCAAGGTTTTATTTACATATCAGACTTTTGAAAAGTTTGAACATAATTGAGGGTTGCGAAATAAATTTTAAAAACTCAATAAATACAAATTATTACACAGGAATAAATAATCATTAATTTTGTAAATGCACAGGAATAAACGAACATTTATTAATGCCACTTGCAAGAATCCCCTTTGCCCCAGAGCCACCTCTGAGAGGGGAGCAGGGAGGAGTCCCTGACACATGTATGAAAATAAACAATTATTTTCCACAAATATTTATCATAGGAAATATCTATGAAATGGCAGTTTTAAGACTTATAAAGACTAGAACTGGCTGGAAAACTGGAACAGGAGCCTGTCTGTCAGGAGCTTGTCTGGAATGAGCTCTGAAAACAGAATAGGCTTAGGTGCTTGAACCGGGTCTGTGACTGTGACTGGAACAGGAACAGGAGTGGGCTCCATGACAGTGACTGGCACAGGAACAGGAGTTGGCTCCATGACTGTGATTGGAACAGAGACTGGAACTGACTTTGAGACCTTGGAGGCTGCAAATGGAACAGGCTGTGAGGCTGGAACAGGTTGTGAAGTTGAAGCTGGAACAGGCTGTGAGGGTGAGGCTCGAACAAGCTTTATTGCTAGAACTGGCTTTGTGACTAGAACAGCCTCTGGGGCTGTTGAGCTGGCTCAGAGACCATAGATGCTGGCACTGGAACAGGCTCTGGGGCTGGAACTAGAACAGTGCCTGGGACTGGAGCAGGCTCTGAAACTGTGGAGACTATGATTGGCTTAGAGACTGGAACTGGCTTGAGACTGTGACTGAAGCTAGAGTGGCCTCTGTGACTGTAACTGGAGCATGCTCAGAGACTGTGAAGGCTAGAACTGGAGCAGGTTGTGAGACTAGAACAGGCTGTGAAACTGGAAATGACTCTGTGGCTTGAACAGGAACAGGCGCTGTAGCTGGCTCTGCAACTGTGGCTGGAGAGGGCTCTGGCTCTGCGACTGTGGGTGGAGTGGGCTCTGGAGTAGATGCTGTCTTTTCAGTCTGCCAAGGAAGCTCTGGAGTGCAGGCTGCCTTCTTGAAGGCTCAATAGACCCACCTGAAATTCTCACCAAAGTCCACAGTGTACTGTAGTCATGGGTGCTCTAAGGTGATGAGGTGCTCAGGGAACAAGCATGCTGGTCTGGTGAGCCAGTGTATCATGAACCTCACCCAGATAGAATCTGAATGCCTAGGCTCCACCAGGCTCTCCCTAAACAAACAGCAGTGGAGCAAAAACATGCACAGATGTTCCTTTACCCCATCAAGTTCAGGCTGTTTCATTTCCCACTGCTGTACGAACAAGGTGGGCATGGTAGTCACAGACCCCTCCTGAATCCACTGCAATCCCAGTTAAGACGAAGCATTCTGCCAGGTTTGCAGGGTTTGGCTGGACACATGTGCAGATAGGAGTCAGCACCTGCATCCAATCAACAGTCATGTGACACAAAGTCGGGGAGTGTGTTGGTCATCATGGTTGGGAGCATTCTGAGAACTGTAGTCCGAGGTTGTAGTTCACAGAATAACTTGAAAGTGTGTGTTGCAGTGATGTGATGGAGATCATGGGAGCACTCTGCGTGCAGCAGAATTCACAACCTGTGCTGTGAATGCAGTGAGGGTGTACAACTTGTACAGGTGTACAAGTTTGCAGTGAGGTAATGACAGGTGAACAAGTTTGAATTTAATTAGGGTTTTCTGAAATCAGCACAGGGTCAATATTATATATACATGGTCAGAAATATACATGCACCCAGTTAGATTATTAAAATTCAGTGGTGCTGAATTAACTAACTTGCCAAGGCCTCTTAATGTCCTGTAAGTGATCATGATTGACTACAGCTGGTAGTAACTTTGCATGGTCTGGAAGAAGACCCAAACTGTCAACCTCAGTTCAGTGGAAATTAAGGAAACACCTTCATTCTTAGCATAAATTGGTTCAGATGGTCAGGATAAACCCAGGAACCATTAATGCACAGGTCTTCCATGAACTGGAAGCTGCTTAAACACTGTCTGCAGTCAAGTCAGATTTACATCACCATGGACTGAGAGGCTGTCATCTAAGAAAGAAGCATCTTATCCAAAATGAACACCTCCAAGCTTGTCAACACCTCCAAGTTTGCAGCTGGAAAATGAAGAAGCCATTTGGAAGAAAGTTTTATGGTCAGATGAGACAAATATTGAGTTGTTTGGTCACAATGACTAGATGTACAGAGGAGCACTGTGCCAACTGTTAAGAATGGTGGTGGTAGTTGTTTTGCTGCCAGGTGAACCAGTGAATTGCACAAAGAAGCTGGAATAATGAAGCACCTCAGAATTCTTCAGCATAACCTTAAACTAGCTAGATGGTTGAAACCTGGACATAATTAGGTGTTGGAAACCTGTACACAAAGCTAGTTCACAAAGACCAGTTCAAAGAAATCACTGAAAGCCAATATTGCCATGACATTCATGTCCATAATGACTAGTATGTAAAGTCCTGACTGCAACAGTATGAATTACTGGTGTTGCTCTTACCTTGTAAATTATATAGACCCTGCCTGGATTTCCATGGAACAGATAGGGGAGCAAGAGGATTGCAGCACAGACAGTGTGTCCTTTGTCCTTTTTTATTTAATGACATGATTTATTTGAAGAACTTTAAAAAAGTTCTAAATATATTTGTATATCATTCCTGACTGAGTGCCCTCTGGTACTGGAGTAGAATTTCCTTGCCCAGGGTCCTCTATGGTCTGTGCAACAATTTTGTCTGCCGCTTTTCTAATTGTCTTCCAGCAACCTCTTTTCCACATAAATTTCAGAGAAATGCTACTAAAATCTTACATCTGAACTGAGCTCAATTAAATCTAAAAGAGGTGTATGTCTATACATTACAAATTTGTAATGTATCTGGTAGAGTAACTTAAGAGTATCTTATTAAAAGTGCAACTTATTACTCCATGCAGGGTTTGAGCTCACAATACTGGTAAAGCTGGGAACACTGAATGTCATCGGAGTGGCTTTGAATGAAGTGTACTCTCTCAGCAATATTTATTTTCCCCTTCATGATTTTCATGTTTGATTTGGCCCTTTTGCACTCCTCTTTCATTCTTGCAACATGCATCTGTACATTATAGCTACTTTCAATTCCTTATAGATTTTATGACATTTATACATAATAAAGAAAAGGTAGGATTTGTTTAAAAAAAAAGTGAATATGCATCATTTGAAAACTTATATTGGAATTGAAGGAGATATCATCATGGCCAAGAGCAGTCTAGTCAGACATAAAATAAAAACGTGATCATTAAATTATTATTAACTAGGGATGTAGTATAATAATTAACCTAATTAGCATAAAAAATAATTAACCTAACATAACCTAGTCAACGCTAGGTATCAAATGACCAGTGCAACTAATATGAACAATCTCATATCCAGTATATGGTTTCACTTAGGTTTCTGTGTAAAAATGTAACAGAAACTTCTGCCAACATTTACCAACAGCTGCCAGGTAACTGAATGGCCTAGTCCTTCACACATAAACACGGATAAGATGCTATATAAAAGCTCAGTTGAAAATAAATGATACAAAAATTCCCAACTATAATGATAATCTGCAGACAACTTTGTAGGATTTTCAACTGAAAACTGTCATGCCAGCACCCACTCAATCTGTACCTTGAGACTCAGACTACAATTCCCATGATCCCTCTGACTCAGACAAATGGCTGCTTCCTTCCCTCTCCAACTTCTTATTGAATGCAGGAGCACCCAATTTACACCACATCCAGCACACACACAAACATATATGTATACACACATTCTGCCACAAAGACTTTTTGCTCTGCGAAGCAATAGTTTAGTTGTTTGTCTGCTACTGCCAAAGTCAAAGTACTTGTTTGATTTCTGCTTGTGACTTTGGTTTGTTATTGTGACTCTGAGATTTTGCCTAGCCTGATCCACTCTGTACATCGACTGAACTTTGCCTGATTTAAACCCTCTCTGCATAACATTTCTGTGACTGAGTGGTTTTAACAAAAAACTAAACCACACCTGTGATCTACAGCATCAGTCTGTCCATAACAGATTGCTTTGCCTTCAAAAATGGATGCAGTGGATTGAGAGAGCCTCTGAAAATCTTCCTCTGACCAAGGACATTGCATAGAGGATAAGGAGAGACACATGCAGGAAATGGCTGCCCAAGTTAAGTGGTTCACCATGGGAGTTCCCCACCTCAGTGAACAACTCACCATCGCAACACCTGCACATCTTGTCACTCATCTTGCCAATCCCTGGTAGCTATACCTGACAAGTTCAAAGGCAACCTTGCACAATGTCACAGATTCATTCTGCAGTGCCAACTCTACTTCGCTGCACAGGGAGAAGTATCAGACCACAGGAAAATCACCTGCATGCTTACGCTTCTGATGGGTAAAGCACTTACAAGGGCTACTGCTTTCTGGTAGAAAGGAGGGGAACCTGTTTCATCTTATGAACATTTAATTTCAACTTTCCGTTTTGTTTTCCATTTTCTGGTTTGTTCATGCTCCAGAGGGAAGAGAGGTTGGTGAGCATCTCCTGAGGGTCAAGCAGAGACAATGTCAAGTGCCAGAATATGCGCTCAGGTTTTGCACCCTCACTGAGAGTGGATGGAATGAACCAGCTCTGAATGAAGTTTTTAGACAAGGACTGAACAACAATGTCCTCACTGAACTGGCCAGGATGACTGCCACTCTAGATTCAATGATCGACCTTGCCATTCGCCTTGACAATCTTCTCCTTGACCAGTGCCATAGAACCACCACATCTTGGTCTTTACCTCACCCCCTTTCACAGGCCGAGCCTATACAGCTGGGGAATGCCCATGTAGATGAAGGGAGAAGTTGTGCTTCTACTTCTGTAGTCCTGAACATCACATCAGCAAGTGCCCTGTAAAACAGGATCACTCAGGACAGAGAGCCGACAGGAGGTCACAAGCATCCTCAAAGACCCTTGCAGTGAGTACAAAGCCATTAACACCAATACCTCCAAACGTTATTCAAGTCCGGTTCAAACACCTACATCATGAATATGTTCTTCCAACCATGATCTACCACCCTGGATCTACAGCTTCCTCTTCCTCTCATTGATCTTCATAACCCTGTAAGAATCAAGACCATTGATCTCAGCCCAATTAGAGATCTACTCTCTCAGTGCACCCCTCCTTCTACAAGTTGGCTGTTTATATTGAGAAACAATCTCATTCCTGGTCACATCCCCAAGAACCCCTTTATCCATAGCTACATATACACAACCCTCAGATCTCATGGCCTGAAAGAGAAATAAGAGCATTGGTCTACTCATTGAAAACAAAATTTCCTGAAAAGCCCTCAGCTCCCCATCACCTCCACCAATTGAAAGCCCAGAAACACGCATGCCTGACAACTTCCCTGTCAAGTATCAGGACTTTCAGGACATGTACAGTAAAGCAAAAGCCTGTGCCCTGCCTCCTCACCACAGTTACAACAGTGCTATTGGCCTGCATCCTGGAAGTATGCTACCACACTGTCACATATACCCATTATCATGAGCTAAACACCAAGCTATTCAGGAATATGTCAATGAGGTTCTCAAATTATGCTACAATGTCCCCTCTACCTCACCTGCTTCATCTGGATTATTCTTTGTGGAGAAAAAATATGGGGGATTACCCCTGCCGTCGGCATTGATTACCAAGGACTCAACCAAATCACAAAGAAATACCCATATCCACTACAATTGGTCCGATCAGCCCTAGAACAACTCCATTCAGCACACATCTCATAGTTGGACTTACAGAGCGCATACAAACTGTTCCATATTAGAAGGAAACAGGTGGAAAACAACTTTCAGCATAGGTGTCATCACCTTCATAGATGATATTTTAATCTACTCTCCTGATTACAACTCTCATGTTCACCATGTGAAACAAGTCCTCTCCAAACTAAATGAACCAGTTGTTTGTCAAAGGTGAAAAATGTGAATTCCATGTAACTAAAGTCAAATTCCTGGGATATGTGATTAGCAAGGAAGGCATATCCAATGACAATGAGAAGGCAAAGGCCTTTATTGACTGACCCACACCACACACTGTTAAAGAGCTGCAGAGGTTCTTGGGATTTGCAAATTTCTACAGGCGCTTTATCCAAAACTACATCACCATCGCAGCTCTGCTCACCACTGTGAAGGGACCTAAAACTCTTAAATGGGACAAATCAGCAGAGGAAGCATTTAAGCACCTCAACCAAGTCTTCACCACAGCACCAATATTAGGTTACCCTGACCATGAATGACCTTTCACTGTTGATGTAGACATTCCAGAATCTGGAGTGGGTGCTGTGCTGTCACAATGCTTTGGTGAGAAACCTAAACTTCACCCAATAGCCTTCTATTCTAAAAAACTTTCACTGGCAGAGATGAAATATGACATTGGGAATCTGGAGCTGCTGGCTGTTAAACTCACTCTGAAAGAGTGGAGGAAAAATATGGTATCCAAGATGGCGGTGCGGCAGTAGCACGCAGCGGCCTCTCCGGATCCAAAATGGTGCTTTTTTTGTACTATTTGTTTCTTGCCGCGACTCCGACGGCACATGGACACCGAAACAAACGGTGTTCATGTCTACCCACAAGAAACATTACTGGACATTAAGGAATACTCGAAAACTGACCTGCAGGATGACCTCTTGGAAATGCTACGTGTCCTCGGGTTGCTGCGGAAACCAGGCCGCCAGTCCTCTGTGTCGCCTGATGCCAGCGGCCGGGGGAGGGTCCGCTAAAAATGGTGTGCGATGAAGCGGAAGCATGGCAAGCGGGCGGGGGTCCGTGCTAGGCTAACAGCTAGTCCTAGCCGGCCGGCTATACCATCCAGAACACTTTCCAATGTCTGCTCTCTTGACAATAAATTGGACTATATCCAACTACAGCAGACTACCCAGCGCGAGTTTAGAAATTGCTGCATCTTTGTTTTCGTGGCGACATGGCTCAGCGACAGAGTTCCGGACACCGCTATTCAGCTAGCCGGGCTCACTGCATTTCATGCCAACAGGAAAGAAGCTCTGTGCAGTAAGACAAGACAAGGTGGTGGCCGGTGTGTTTATATTAACACGGAATGGTGCAATAACTCTGTGCTAGTATCTGGCTACTGCTCATCACTTGTGGAGTTTGTGACTGTTAGATGCAGACCTTTTTATTTACCCCGGGAATTCACCGCCGTGCTCATTGTCGGCGCTAAAGCTAAGGATGCGCTCTGTGAGCTGTACAGGCCTATTGGCGATCTACAGAATGCACACCCTGATGGACTGTTTATCATCACCAGAGATTTCAACCATGCAACTCTCAAGTCAGTGCTCCCGAAGTTCCATCAGTATGTGAACTTTGCAACGAGAGGGGCAAACGCGCTGGATCTTGTTTACACAAACATTCCCAGCATATACCACGCGGAGCCCTGCTCCCACTTCAGTTACTCAGACCACATCACTGTTATGCTAATGCCAGCATACAGGCCGCACATCAGACGCACCAAACCGGTTCTGAAGCAGGTGAGAACCTGGCCTGCATGGGCCATCTCTGCTCTTCAGGACTGTTTTGAGCACACTGACTGGAATATGTTCAGGGAGGCTGCAAACGAAGGTGACAACACCAACTTGGAGGAGTACACATCATCAGTGACCAGCTACATCAGCAAGAGCGTAGATGACGTCACTGCCTCCAAGACCATCATTACACACTCAAACCAGAAGCCACGGATGAATGCAGAGGTGCGTGAGCTGCTGAGGACCCGTGACTCCGCCTTCGGAGCAGGTGACAAGACAGCTCTAAGAACAGGCTCGAGAGGCTCGTCATGAGGCACATCAAGACCTTGCTGCCTCCCTCACTGGACCCCCTGCAGTTCACCCATCGCCTAAACCGGTCCACAGACGATGCCATTGCCACCACCCTACATCTGGCCCTCACACATCTGGACAATAAGGACACCTATGTACAAATGCTGTTCATAGACTTCAGCTCAGCATTCAACACGATTATTCCTCAGCACCTGATTGGGAAGCTGAGCCTGCTGGGCCTGAACACCTCTCTCTGCAACTGGATCCTGGACTTCCTTACTGAGAGACCTCAGTCAGTCCGGATTGGGAACAGTATCTCCAGCATCACCACACTGAGCACTGGGACTGTGTTCTCAGTCCACTACTGTTCACTCTGCTGATTCATGACTGTGCAGCAATGCACAGCTCCAACCACATCATCAAGTTCGCCAATGACACAACCGTGGTGGGTCTCATCACCAAAGACATGATTGTTGACTTCAGATGAGCACGGAGTGACCACTCTCCACTCAACATCAATGGATCCTCCGTTGAGATCGTCAAGAGCACCAAATTCCTTGGTGTTCACCTGGCAGAGAACCTCTCCTGGTCCCTCAACACCAGCTCCATTGTCAAGAAAGCCCAGCAGCGTCTCTACTTCCTGCGAAGGCTGAGGAAAGCCCATCTCCCGCCACCCATCCTCACCACCTTCTACAGAGGGACTGTTGAGAGCATTCTGAGCAGCTGCATCACTGTCCGGTATGGAAACTGCACCGTAATGGACCGCAAGACCCTACAGCGGATAGTAAGGACAGCTGAGAAGATCATCTGAGTCTCTCTTCCCTCAATCACTGACATTCACCACACACTCTGCATCCGCAAAGCCACCAGCATTGTGGATGACCCCACACACCCCTCACACACACTCTTCACCCTCCTTCCATCTGGCAAGAGATACCGAAGCATTCGGGCCTGTAATAGCTTCTTCCCCCAAGCCATCAGACTCCTGAACACTCAGGGACTGGACTGACACACACACAAATGTACACTCATCTATCATCTACCTCTAAAATTCTGCACATTTTGCACCTTTAAAATTTTAGCGCTGTACTGTCTTGTCTTGTCTCGTGATGTCTGCACTGTCTTGCACTTTATGTTGTTTTTGCCATGTTTGCACATGTTTGCACACATGCACTTTATGTTGTCTACTGTTGTCTTCTGTTGCACACGTGCACCTTTTGTACTTCTGTTGTATTATATGTAGCACCTTGGTCCTAGAGAAACATTGTCTCATTTCACTGTACACTATACCACATGTATATGTTGAAATGACAATAAAAACCACTTGAACTTGAACTGGCTGGAGGAAGCTGCTCAACCATTTGTGGTTCTAACTGACCATAACAATTTGGAATACCTAAGAACAGTGAAATGCCTGAACAAGCCAGGTGGGCACTTTTCTTCACCTGCTTACATTTTGTGATCTCTTACAGACCTGGGTCAAAGAACACCAAAGCAGATGGATTATCATGCATTCACCCACCAACCACTCCAAGCTCTGAGCCAGAAACCATAGTACCATCATGGTACCACTTTATCAATGCCATCACCTGGAATTTTGACAAAGAGCTAGAAAACACCATGCCTTATCACACACCAAAAGAATGCCCACCATATGTGCCACCACGGCTTTGGGGCAAGCTTATCTCATGGGCCAATACATGATCGGCCATGGGTCATCCAGGTGTTACTGGAACAACGCATGTGTTACTTAAAGAGAAGTACTGGTGACCCAACCTGATCCAAGACATTAACAGCTACATGGTATCCTGCTCTTCATGTGCCCAAGTGACATGACATTTCCCTACAGGCAAGTGCAGGACCTTACCACACCACACCACAGCGACCATGGTCACATCTTGCCATTGACTTCATCTGTGTCTTACCGGCTTACATGTCATATGTCTTACATCTAGCCACACAGCGATAACAGTGATAACATTGTGATGCAGTGATAACATTGATAACACAGTGACACAGTGATTTTTGACCGGTTTTTCGAGATCACTGTGCCCCATCCCTCTGGTTTCCCTGCCCATAGCCTTCAAACTTGCCAAAACTTTGTTCCAACACATCTTCTGTTATTATGGTATTCCCAAAGATATTGTCAGTAATTGTGGTCCACAGTTCACATCTCAGGTATGGGCAAATTTCATGGAGTTGCTCAGAGTCACTGTCAGCCTAACTTCCAGTTACCATCCACAATCCAATGGCCTAGTAGAATGAGTCAATTCTCCACACCTTCTGTGAAGACAACCAAAGGGACTGGTCACGCTTCCTACCCTGTGCTGAATATTTCCAGAACTCCCTCCCACAGGTCTCACACCATTTCAGTGTGTGCTAGGCTATCAGCCACCCATGTTTCCATGAAACGCCATGCCCACCATTTCCCCTGCTGTAGATAAGTGGTTTCAAAGTAGAGAACAGGTATGGGAGTGTACACACTGACACCTAGAACAGGTATCTGCCACCAAGAGTTCAGAGCTCTCAGAACTTTACCATTATCTCCTCTCTTTAAAAATGTGTCTTAGTTATAATATATGCACTTAGCCACGCTATCATGATAAATGAACATTTACGTCAGCTACTGCACAGAGTTTTATCAATGATCTCTCTGAACTATCAGCCTTGAGTGCATCACCATTGGACTCCACAGAACTCAATCAGGCAACTAAATGCTTAGAGTCAACATTTCACTATACTCTAGATAATGTAGGCCCACTTAAAAGGAAAATAATCAGATAGAAAAAAATTGCACCCTGGTATAATAATGACATGCGCACCGTAAAACAGATTACTCACAGATTAGAATGTATGTGGTGTCAAACTCAATTGATACAATTCTAATTACCATGGAAGGACAGCCTCCTGAGCTATAGGAAAGCTCTTAGAGTTGCTTGATCAATGTGTTTCTCCACTCTAATAGAAGATAACAAAAACAATCCTAGATTCTAATTTAATTCTGTAGCAAAATTAACTAGGAATAAGACCACAACAGAATATGCCAATATCAAACCTCCCCTTAATTTCCAAAACTCTAGAAATGGCTGTAGCACAGCAATTATGCTAATACCTACATAGGAATAGCATTTATGAAATGTATGAGTCAGGATTTAGACCTCACCATAGTACAGAGACAGCACTAGTTAAAGTGGTAAATGACCTACTACTGGCCTCTGATCAGGGTTGTGTCTTATTGTATTACTTGACCTTAGTGCAGCTTTTGATACCATTGATCATACTATTCTCCTTGATATATTAGAAAAGGTTGTGGGAGTTAAAGGAATGGCCCTCTCCTGGTTCAGGTCTCATTTGACTGATCGTTATCAGTTTGTTGATATAAATTGTGACTCCTCTATATATAGTAGGGTGAAGTCTGGTGTTCCACAAGGTTCTGTTTTAGGCCCACTGCTTTTTTCTTTATATATGCTACCTCTGGGTAATATTATTCGTAAACATGGTATTAACTTCCACTGTTATGCTGATGACAAAGCCAGATGAGAGACAACAGTTTAATAAAACTGAGGAATGTGTAAAGGACATTAGACAATGGATGCTTACTAACTTCCTTCTACTTAATTCTTATAAGACAGAAGCACTAGTACTAGCTCCAGTTAGTCCAGAATGCAGCAGTAAGGGTTATTAAACACCTTATTAAAACAAGATATGAACACATCACCCCTATCTTATCTACACTGCATTGGCTCCCAAACATTTACATTTATGTCATTTGGCAGACGCCCTTATCCAGAGCGACTTACATACATCTTATTTTATACAAATGAACAGTGAAGGTTAAGGGCCTTGCTCAAGGGCCCAGCAGTGGCAGCTTGGCAGTGCTGAGATTTGAACTCACAACCTTCCAATCACTAGTCCAACATCTTAACTACTGAGCTACCACAGACCCCCTGTTTTATATATAAATAAATTTGTAGATTCATAAGTTTCTGTTGTTATAGCACTATACAAATTAAATTGAATTGAACATTCTAACGTAGCACTCACACACCCCTACATACCCCGGGAGGGACATTCACACCTTTCTCACACAGCAGAACATTTGTCTCCTGCCTTCCTATACCCCCACACCTACACACACCCCCACACACGCCCACTCACACATACAGACACATACACACACCAAGGCTACTGAATATAAACTCGTCTGTAACAATAAACTTTGGATTTGAGCATACACCTACATGCTGTGTCTGTGTGTCTGTTTGATTCCCGGATCTGAAACGGGCGAGAAACTTTCACAAATAGAAGTCAGATCGAACCTGAGAGAATGGAATCGTCGCCGATACGATTTTGTTCTAACATTATATATATATATATATATATATATATATATATATAGAGAGAGAGAGAGAGAGAAATTTTTAGATTCATAAGTATATATTTATTGGTCACCCAGCTCAAACATCATTAAATCTTTGAAAGTTGTTTATTAAGCACTCTAGGTTTTAGAGTTCAAATTCAAGTAACTTTTATTGTCATTTCAACATATACATGTGGTACAGTGTACAGTGAAATGAGACAACGTTTCTCTAGGACCAAGGTGCTACATATAAGACAACAGAAGTACAAAAGGTGCACATGTGCGAACATGGCAAAAACAACAAAGTGCAAAGTGTGCAAACAGTGCAGACATAACGAGACAGACAAAAAGACAAAAACACTGCAATGAGACAGTGCAGACATCACGAGACAAGACAACACAGTACAGCGCTAATCCAAATGTAGAGAGCATTCTTGTTGCTACACATGATGATCATGTCCAGAAAGCAGGCTAAACAAGTTTCCTGTTGTGAAAGTATTCAGTAAATATCTGATAATAAAACTCTGAGTAAAAGTAAATATCTATAAATATTTATACACTCAAAATCCACATTAGGCTCCATTCCAGTCAGCCATGAACAGAAACGTGAGGTTATCATGGGTACAGACTGACCAAAACTAGAAAGTTGAAGACCAGGTGATTTTTTTAAATCTTCAACTGTTCAACATTTGGGCTCAGATTCTTGCTCTTGGGTGACAGGAGTACAACCCAGATTCCAGAAAAGTTGAGAGGTTCTTTAAATTTGAATAAAGTGAAAACTAAAAGATTTTCAAATCACATTAGCCAATATTTTTTTTCACAACAGAACATAATAAATGTTTAAACTGAGAAATTTTAAAATTTTATGCACAAAATGAGCTCATTTCAAATTTGATGCTTGCTACAGGGTTCAAAATAGTTGGGACAGGGGCATGTTTACCATGGTGTAGCATCTCCTCTTCTTTTCAAAACAGTTTGAAGACGTCT
>JAQQZR010035743.1:0-19781 GCA_030068235.1 Notoglanidium macrostoma
GCTCGCATTCACACCTATGGGCAATTTAGAGTAGCCAGTTGAACTAATCTGCATGTCTTTGGACTGTGGGAGGAAACTGGAGCACCCGGAGGAAACCCACGCATGCACGGGGAGTGAACGCAATATTTATTTAAATAAAAAAAATTCAGTTTTCCAAATGCAGCCTCAGCATTACAACCATCTTTACACATCTGAGTCAAGTGGTCAAGTCAAGTGGCTTTTATTGTCATTTCAGTCATATACAGATGATACAGTACATAATGAAACAAGACAATGTTCCTCCAGGACCAAGGTGTTACATATGAGATAACACAGAAGTACAAAAAGTGCATATGTGCAACAGAAAATAACATAAGACGACATAAAGTGCAAGTGTGCAAACGTGCAAACATTGCAGACATCCTAAGACAAGACAGTGCAGCGCTAATCCAAATCGAATGTGCAAAAATTGCAGAGGTAGATAAATGTATACATTTGTGTGTGTGTGTGCAAACAAAATCCTGCTATAGTGTACAGTATACAAAATTTACATTTTTTATTTAACATTTATAAAATTCATATCATGAAACACTGTGATCTATTTAAAACCTTAGAAAGTTAGTATTAAGAGACTTTAAATACTTGCCTACCATATATTGCTTTCTCATTTTTAATTTTCTCATGGAATTCAATTGTTTTTTAGTAAACAAACTACGTTTATAGTAGACTGCCAATGTCGTCGTCACTGCTCACTGTTTGACTCGCTTCTGTAGATGTGTGAAAGAGGTGAGGTGAAAGTGACGCGAAAGTAAAAGAGAAGAATTCCGAGTGAGATACTGAAAGTCTTGCACTTAGAAAACTGCCTTTATGTGACGGTTATGGTTTTGGGTGCAGGAAGTTCCTTTTGCCATTTGTAGAACAGTGTACAGGAAGCACATCACAGTGCTGAGGTCAGCAAAAGGAAGAGTGCTTGAAGACAGATGCAGAAGGACAAAGACCAAGTACCACCACTGCCTTTTGAAAAGCAACATACTTAATGAACTTTAAAAAAAAAAAGAAAAGAAAGAAGCTGTTGTGCAAATGTGCAAGGAAAATTGAGACTGATTAGGAAATATATCCTGTATAAAAAATGTTTCTATTTAAAATGATTGTGTTTGGTGGATGAGAATAATTATGTGCAGTCAGCCTTTTCAATCACACACAGAACTCCATGTTTACTGAGCAAGTATTAAAGTTTTGAAGTATTGATAGATTCCTATTGCAAATAGTAGAACAGATTAGCAACTTCTCTTCAAAGGAGCAAGGCAAGTGAATTACCCACATTTGTCTAAGACACACAGTCATCAATTTCTTCTGAAATAGTCAGCCACTTGACACAGACCTAGCTGGGTAGCTTATAACAGGTCATCAAATAGTGTATATTGTATAAAGTTTTATCCTAGATTTGAAAGTTTGTTTTTATTGACCTTGAATGGGTTTTATTCAAGTTATAAGAATTGATGAGTTTGATTATTTTTTTCAGCATGATTGTATCACATTGTTTTTAAACAACACATCTGTTAAGAAGAAATTAATGTCAAATAACTGACATTACAGAAACAATAAGGCCAAATATTATTATACAGAAAGAAAGAAATATATGAAAAAAAGAGAAAGAATGAAATGTTGTTATACTGTAAGATAAATATTCTGTATATTTATGATGTATTCTTTTTGCTCTTATATAATTTTGTTGTACATGTATACATGTCAGTTATATTTTGTTTTTCATTTTACCTTTGATTGATTGGTTCTATTTAACAGCTTATGGTTTTGCTTTGTCTCTTGTCTGTTAGAGTTAACACTGTTAAAAACACACATTTTGCCATGCTTTGTTAATAACACATAATTTTTACAATTAAGGATTTAGTTAATGATGGTTATGATAGTAGTCTGGCATTGCATTTAGCATGATATTACATTGTATGTAAATAGTCTTTAGAGTCTATAAATTTCAGGTCATTAATTGCAATGTTGATTTTGCATTAACAAAATTCAAAATTCATTGCCATGTCAGCATTTTTCAAATTGCAATCGCAACAAAAATATTTTATTAGACCAACTAAACGCAAAGTAGACCATTACCCCACATTTATGCCTTTTTTTTTTTTTTTTTTTTTTACAGTGTTCAGGCATTGCTATGGTTTGCTTAGACACCAGAGGAAGGAAGAGGCAAGATCAAGCGTCAAAGACGTTTCTGTAGGTAGTGCTAACTGACATCTGACATCACAGCAAGCACTCTGAAGTGACTCAAAGTTGTTCAGTTTTTTTACGAAGGTAAAAAGATATGTATGACAGGTTTTAATAATAGAAAAAGAAGATAAAGCTCAAGACAAAATAAAGAACCGAAGAAGACGTTTTATTGTTATATATCCGATAACATATAATATGTACTATATTGATAAAATCCGAGCTATAGAAAACAAACTGATCTTGAGATCCGTCTTTCTCTTCGCTGTTGGTCTTGCATCGGGTTTTGCATCAGGTTTGCTTGTTACATTTTCTTATTACTCGTTCTCATTATATTTTTGTTTTCTTGTGGATATGATTTATTCAGAAACTTTGAATCTTATTGAATTAATAGTGCTTCTAAAAAAAAAAAAGGAAGAAATATTATAGGTCAGCAATATAGAAAAATTGATAAATTTAAACTTCTTAAAAATGCTCCATCTTATCCTTCTGGGGAAACCATTAAATTGATGTTGAACCCTACAGTGGAGTGTTTCCTTTACAAAGGGTTGCAAATAAAACATTCCTTCTATGGAAAAGGTCCTTGTTTTTCTTGTTTTTATGAAGCACAATTGTCCAATCTGATCATAGTAGTCTTGTAATAATAATAATAATAATAATAATTTCAATTTTTTTTTCTTTTTACCAATATGCAATTGTTTCATTGGCAGATATTTTACTTTGCTTTACCGATTCTACAGTGTGAATGCCACTGATCGGGGTTTGATTTGGTTAGTCGTAGTCTAAATTGTTTCCAACAAATTCAGTGTTTTTTCTTAATCTTTTTCCCTTGAGACCGCCACTAAATGTATAATAGCAGATAATTTAAAAGAAGTTTTGTTTGTGAATGTGATAATCTGTTTCTTTTTCTGTTCAAATTCATGTCCTACTAAAAAAAACTGGTAACCCTCAGGAGCAGATTACAGAACATCTCTTCATGCTAATAAAACACTGCACCGCTCTACTTCAACCAATGAAAAGCTTACAGGTAACCTGATGTTTGATGTGTTGTACAAATAAATTGTAGCTGTCTTTGACTGCATCTTTTATAATTAATTATAGAATAAATAATGTGATTTTGTTAAATGTATCTTCCAGTTATCAGGAATGAAACTGTTGAATTGGGCACCACTGTCACCTTAAACTGCACCAACACAAAGACTGCATGGCATGACATGATTTTTGTCATCTGGAAAATACATTTGAGAGACAAAGACTGCATAATTGCTGTGTCTAAGAAAGACTCGGACCACGACACCTGCCAAGATGGAAAAAAGCAGAACTACACAGAAGATAGCACGCACCAGCTGATCATCCCAAATTTTGCTGTTCAAGATGAAGGAAATTACACCTGTGACATTTCATACCAATCAAGTGGTTCAGTGGAAATGATCAAAGTCACTGCATTTGGTAAGTGAAGTCTCTGAACAGTTAACATAGAGAACACACTGCTGTAAAGGTCTCACTTTCCACTGTAATTGTGCAGCCTTTCTGTTTTTAATGAATGTGATTTATATGTATGTGTTTTTATCTAGATTTAAAAACAACAAAACAACTAAGCAAAAGAATGCTCCTGTGTCACAGAAGCAGGCGGCAGATGGATGTAAATCCAATGAGAGAGTTTATTCAGACAACAGTTCAAATGAATCCAAAACACTAGGCAAAAATCAGAGTCCATAAAACAGGCAGTGGTCAGGCAAGGCACAAACAGATTATCAGAGATTAGACAGGAGCAGGAAACCAGGGATAAATGTGTATATCAAAATTGTAAAATCAAAACATGGAATAAAAGGCTTGGGAACATCTCTAAATAATCACACGGAAAATATACCTCACAAGGAAACAAGGGAAACTGATGCCGGTGTTCTACATTGTGCTACATTGTCAAAACATGCTACCATAGCACGAATCAGAGAGAGTAAGAATCAATAACAGAGAATAAAGTCGATCTTAAACGTAGCCCTAAACCTTACCCTAACCTTAACCGTAAGACTTATAGCTTAAAGTTAACCCTAAATCCTAAAACTTAAAAATCAACCATGTTTAATTTTATCGTAAGTTTTTAGTCTTGGCTCATGCAAATAGTGATGTGGACATTTTCAACAACCCCGAGATCCCAACTCTCCTGGAAGTTTCGGAAGTCTTATGCATATAGATAGCGGTTCCCTGACACTCGCAAATGATATACTCCTGGAAATCAAATTTTTGAGAGCGTGAGAATGAGAGAGAAAGACAGTGTGTGTGTGATAGAGAGACAGTGTGAGTGTGAGACAGAATCCTGATTGGTATCTCTGTGATAACTAGATCTATAAGTTTCTCTGTGGGTGTCTCTCTCTCTCTCTCTCTCTCTCTCTCTCTCTCTCTCTCTCTCTCTCTCTCTCTCTCTCTCTCTCTCTCTCTCTCTCGCTCTCTCATTTCCCATCAGTTCAGTTTCCTGCAGCGTCGTGGCACAGTGTTAAATAAAACCAAAACCCACCCTTCACCCCATACGACATTAGTAAAGTTTACCCCTGCCTAATAAGGGTCAAAAGTAATGACAGCACTGTTTGCAAAAGTGGCTTTTCTATTGGCCATGGTGGGTTAAATGACTGTAAATGACATGTTGAGGTGAGATTCACAGGATGTCTGACAACCAATAGGTAAGCTCCCTCTAGCACCAAACAGGAAGCAGCAAAGCATTTACAGAAGCATGATGGGAAATAATCTTAAAAGGAATCTCGCTGCAGTATTGCATTAGCAACTCCAGTTTTTGCAATATCAGTCTGTGAATAAAAACTCTTGAGTGAACATGTTCAAGAACATGTTCAAGTAACTACCTGAGCTGTTGGATATAAATGGAGAATGATAGTGGGCCTAAAGTAGAACTTTGTGGGATGCCATATTTCACTATTAGCAACTAAATAACCAAACTTTATAACAATCCAGTTATAATGATAAACCAGGTAAAAGTGTAAGACTGTCTGAATGAAAATGCATTGTTTTAAAACCTGTCCATTAAAATTATATGGACAATAATGTCAAAGGCCACACTCATTTGACATCAGTCCAAATTCCCTATCAGATTAATTCAAACAAAACTATTTTCAGAATACGTATTATTGAAAGACTGCGTGTTTGATAATTGACAAGAGTGTGTAACAGATCACGATGCAAAAATGTCATGACGTGCATTGTTCATCTGTGTAATATCAGTATACTAATTATTATGCATCTAATGCAGTCGTACTGTGTGAACACCAGGGCTCCAAATGTGCACGAGTTACCATATGAAAATCACACTGTTCATGTGATCACATTAATTTGTGGAGAGACCGTGCTATTACTAATAATCATTTGCACTCATGAAGTGATCAATAACCCAACAGCTCCAGCTTGCAAGACCAAAATGCATTATAAGATATACAGTTACACATCCATGTTATATTAAACAGAGCTCTTCATTCACTTTCAAACAGCACCGGCCCCATAAGAGTCAACAGTGCAGTGACCGGAATGTATCATTACACCCTTAATAACAGGCCATGGCTGGGAAGGCTGGCACTCCTCCTTCTAAACTTTAGTTAAAAAATGTGTGTGGTGATGTAACGTAATTGCTAATTGGATTTAAAAACATGTCAAATTACTAAGCTTGATGAATAAAGTTGGTTATATTTGTAAATGTATGGGAAATATTCTAACTGATCTTAATAAATTGCCTCTCCTAGCCCGTCCACACCTATCCGGCTGGCTGGAATATGAGCACGAACACATTGTTGCTGTGTGCAAAGCTACAAGCAAACCAGCAGCCTCCATACACTGGGAAACACCGTGGAACTCAGTGGAATCCTTTCTCATCTCACAAGCTACTGAGCCTCGAGAGTGTCTTTCCACAGTGATTAGTCGCTTACACCTGCCTCAAAATTCGTCTCCTAGAAAGTTCACTTGCATTGCCTCTCTCAATGCCACCAATCTCACCAGGACTCGATTTAGCAACTTCACATTCAAAGGTAAACCCTTCAGATTTTTTTAAAATTCTTATCAAGTGTGAAATGATATTATAAATAGTTATAATAAATGAGTATAAAATACTACTTCCAATTCTTTATTCAAGCTACAATGCAAATGTTCTAAAGGTTTAAAATAAGAGTCCAAAAAAGTCACAAATGCAAAAGATGTCTGTGTTTAATATCACACATTGACTTGCTTATTGAAAGTAAATTAATGCACTTTTCTTCAAAAATCAAGGAATGTAAGGACTACAACACATCGGTAAAAATAATCCGTGTTGGGGTGGTGTCATGTGTATGAAAGTGCATTGCATTCACAATGCATTCTCGCAATTATAAGAAAAGATCTCATAACTATGAGATTCAGAAGTAAATAAAAACAGATTAAGTGCAATAGCACCATTATTGCCCTCTGTCATCCTGTAAGCCCAGGTTAGTGATGACTGGTAACTAGGCTACCTTAACTTTTCTCATAAGTACACTGACATCATAAGATCCTGACATTATAATTACAAGATCTTTTCTTATAATTATGATATCTTTTCCTGTACTAGATAATAACTCTTAATTATGATATAAGGTGTCTCATTTTTTTCTTATGTGAATGCAATGCACTTCCATACATGTGGCCCAAACCATAGTAGATACACTTACCACCCCAAAGCCTGACCTAAGCTTTTAAATCTGCTGCCCATTTACAAAAAAGTTCACTTAAGAATTTTAAAGCAGGAAGCAATTTCAGAGCACAAGATTGTCTATTGAAGATGGAATACTGAATGCATGAATGTATTTGTCACGATTCTGCCCCTCACCGCAAACACGGCAGGCATCAGGGACTCAACCGTGTTTGCAGCGCTTTCATTGTCTCCGTCGCGCATAGTGCACAGGACTACAGTTCCCGTGAGCGCACACGCCCAGCCATGTCACATGACCAGTAATTGGATGCCGGTGCTTCCAATTCACTGACAATCAGGCCGGCTTTAAAAAGACTTCCGTATGTGCTTTGTCTTTGCAAAGCATTAGTTTTACTTTACGTTATTGCCAAGCACTGATCCCCATGTTTGATTTCTTGTGATTTGGACTCTGCTTTGTTTCTGATTTCTGTTTTCCTGGATTTTCTTTGATGTTCTATTTGCTGATTTCTCGACTTTGTTTATGTTTGTGGATTATTCTCTTGCCTGCCGATTTTGTACCTCTGCCCATCGTATGTGTGTGTGTGTGCGTGTGTTAATAAATCACAATGAGTTTTACAAAGCCGTCTTCTCACCTGCGCATGCGTCCAGCCAAACCCCGCACACGTTACAGAATGCTTTGCCTGACCAGCGACGCAGAGAATGGGAAGATGGCCGAATGCACACCATGCCGTCCTTCTTCTTACAGAAGGTAGGATTATGCACCCCAGTAACCTACGATGGAGTGGATTATCCTCCTCGTGGATTTCTTCTCCAGTACTCTTTTTTGGGGACCTGCTGGATCCCAAGCCCGCGGATGACATCTGGGTGCGGTGTATGGTCCACTGGCTTACTGGGCCTGCCCGCATATTCACCGAGAGCCTCATTGGTATGGAGCACCCGTGCCTACAGAACCCCAAGGACTTCGGGGACACGCTCAGGGTGTTCTATGAGGCGACAAAGGAGGCCGAAAAGGAGCCTACCCCTCCAGAGCCCCCTCCAGTGGCAAAAAGACAGGCTATCGTTCCAGAGCCCCTCCAGTGGTGAAAAGACAAGCAATCGTTCCAGAGCCCCCTCCAGTGGCGAAAAAAGAAGCCGAAAGGGAGGCTACTGCTCCGGAACCCATGTCAAGGCCCAAGTCCAGGTCCAGGCGGAGGTCCAAGCCAAAGTCCATGTCTGTGCCAGAATTCAAGTCCAAGTCTGAGTCCGAGTCCGCGCCAGAGTCCAAGTCCGCGCCAGAGTCTAAGTCCGAGTCCACGCCTGTGATCAAAACCTCGCCTGCACCCAAATCTGGTTTGCCACAAGGGTCAGAAGCCATTCCAATCACAGTCTCTCACCCAAAGCCCACTCCTATTCCAGCCAAAGTCACTCTCACGGAGCCCGCTCCAATTCCTGTCCGCTCTTCGCCTGAGCATGTGACAAGAATTCCGCCTGAACCCAAGTCTGGATTGCCACAAGGGTCAGAAGCAACTCCAGTCACAGACTCTCTCCCACAGCTCGCTCCTGTTCCAACCAAAGTCACTCTCACGGAGGCCACTCCAGTTCCAGTTCCTACTTCCCCTCCTGTTAAAGCCAAGGTCGCTCAAAGGGAGCCTGTTCCAGTTCCAAGTTCCGCTCCTGTTCCGGCCAGAGGCGCTCACAGGGAGCCAGTTCCAGTTCCAGGTTCTGCTCCTGTTAAAACCAAGGTCGCTCACAGGGAGCCTGTTCCAGTTCCAAGTTCCGCTCCTGTTCCGGCCAGAGGCGCTCACAGGGAGCCAGTTCCAGGTTCTGCTCTTGTTAAAGCCAAGGTCGCTCACAGGGAGCCTGTTCCAGTTCCAAGTTCTGCTCCTGTTAAAAGCCAAGGTCGCTTAAGGGAGCCTATTCCAGTTCCAAGTTCCGCTTCTGTTCCAGCCAAAGTCTCTCACATGGAGCTTATTCCTATTCAAGTCAACGGGCTAGAGCCCTCTTCAGTCATGGCCACAGTAATTGTTCACTTCATGGCCACAGAGACTGTTACAGTACTCGTCAATGTTCCAGTTCAGGCTAAAGCACCCGTTCTGGTCCGAGTCGCTAAATTGTTCCTCAAGACGTCAAAGAGACTGTAAAGGTTATGGAACCTACACCTGTTCCAGTGAGGGCACACGTCACAGAGCCTGTTCTTCTCTCAGTCGCAGCGCCTGCTCCCGTGCTAACAGAGCCAGCGCAAGTTCCTGTCACAGCTCCAACTCCAGTCTCAGAGTCCGTTCCTGTCATAGCTCCAGTCACAGAGTCCGTTCCTGTCACCTCTCCAGCTCAAGTCACAGAGCCTGCTCCTCGTTAGGCACTCCAGGAGGAGTGCCTGTGGGTCGGGGGTTCTGTCACGATTCTGCCCCTTGCCGCAAACACATCAGGCATCAGGGACTCAGCCGTGTGTGCAGCACTTTCATCGTCTCCGTCGCGCATAGCGTGGAAACGCGCACTTCCGCATTATGGCGCGAAAAACATAGGACTACAGTTCCCGTGAGCGCACACTCCCAGCCAGGTCACATGACCAGTAATTGGATGCCGGTGCTTCCAATTCACGGACAATCATGCCGGCTTTAAAAAGACTTCCGTATGTGCGTTGTCTTTGCGAAGCATTAGTTTTACTTCCGTCACGCTATTGCCAAGCCCTGATCCCAGTGTTTGATTTCTTGTGTCGTGGACTCTGCTGTGTTTCTGATTTCTGTTTTCCTGGATTTTCTTTGATGTTCTGTTTGCTGATCGCTCGACCTTGTTTATGTTTGTGGATTATCCTCTTGCCTGCCGATTTTGTACCTCTGCCCATCGTATGTGTGTGCGCGTGTTAATAAATCACAATGAGTTTTACAAAGCCGTCTTCTCACCTGCGCAGGTGTCCAGCCAAACCCCGCACACGTGACAGTATTGCTTATACTTTATTGTTAACTATTTATTGTTTGCACTTCAGATATACTTTGAAAAGTATTAGTCTGATTTAAACAATAATAATCTGAATATAATTAAACACTTAATAATTTACTCAAATTGAAGAAAATTGATTCTATGCCAAATAACATTTAATCCCTCTCTGTAAAGTTTTCTTCAATTTGAGCACATTTTACTCAGGCATATTTACTGTGAACCCACTAAAGAAACTTTACAATATTTCATAAAGCCTTTTCCATGTGCGCTATCAGACTCTTTAATTACTTCCATATCAACTATGGGTGGAAGCTTCTCCCAAACCACCTTTGCAGGAATCTGTATATGGTCAGAGAAGTCATAAATTTAGTAGATGCAGTGAATTTTATTGATGCTGCCCTGGCTAGAACACTTACCGCTTAAGGCTTGACATATTTTGGGTCATCTCTCAGTATTGCAACCTTATAGTAAACAGAATTCCCAGCTACAGCTTTATGCTTGTCAACCTAGTCACTCTCTCGAGTTTTTAAGTTCCTTCCCTTCTTCTTCTTCTTTCGGCTTATTCCCTGTTCGGGGTCACACAGCGGATCATCTGTCGTCCGCTTCATCGGCTGGGGTTTTTCCGCCGGATGCCCTTCCTGACGCAAGCCTCCTAATTCATTCGGACTTGGGACCAGCACCACGAAAGACTAACTGTGCCCCCTAGTGGCTAGGACTATTCACACTCACAATCACTCCTATGGGCAATTTAGAGTAGCCAATTAACCTAATTCACATGTTTTTGGACCGTGGGAGGAAACCAGAGTCTGTGGAGGAAACCCACACATGCACACGGAGAACATGCAAACTCCACACAGAAAGGCACCCTGGGTGATCCAGGGATCGAACCCAGGACCTTCTTGCTGTGAGGCGACAGTGCTAACCACCACACCATGTTAGAAAAAAAACCTCTTTTGTTTTCTGGTTAGCTCCCTTTCACAAGCAATCAGAGCTTTTCTCCCAGGCATTCCTAAAGTTTATAATAAACTTTAAATGCTTCCTGATTAAGCCTATGATTTTACATCTTCCTTTGGTTTTAATTAACCCTTCTGTTTTGTTTTGGTTAACTTAGGGCGAGCGTCAGATCACTTCAGAACCGATGCTGCTTGTGTTGAGTCATCCAACCTAATTCATCCCAAATCCTGTAAAACAACATTTTAATGTCCATGAAATGCAGATTGTACAGTACAGTAATACAATCTAGAAAATAATGAACTTTCTGTTGAATTCTATGTTGGAATTTGCACTTTAGGGTTGGTTTTAACCAATGTTAAAACTAGCCAAGTTTTAGTCGTTATAGACCTTATGATCAATTACATATTGCACAATATTTTATCTGCTCTCTTTTCAGATACACGTGTCAGATGGCCCTTTATTCTTTATTTTTTATTTTGCTTCATCATAGCTCTTTTAATTGGACACTGCATCATGCCAAAAAACTTCACAAAGATAAGGTAAGATAGTTTTGATGAATGTTTTTGATAGTTCTCTAAGCTAATGGCAGTCATATCACATCACTGAAAATAAAGAAAAAAAATATGAGAAAACTTAATTTATTTCTTCCCATGAAATTTCGATGATGCAACTTCTATTGGACATCAGGAATATTCCAAATATTTAATAAGGGTGAAAGGATTCAGGCTTAATCTTTACTTTACATATGTATTCAAATGTAATATCAGTAGGACACAAATGGCTTCTCAATTGTGGAATCATCTGTACACTGCACATAGTTGTACATAGTTGCTTAACCACATGATAAAGGAAAAGAGGCCTTTATTGGACAAAACCGCAAAATGATATTTCTTTTTGCATCAAAATGTGTCAAAGTTCATATGTGAAGTGTTTCTTTCCTTCACCACATGGACAAATCTACAGTGATAGTTCAGCTCAGGCCTTGTGTTTCTGTAAAAAAATAAAAATAAAAAATCCATCTAAACACTGATGCACAGAAAGTCCAGTCATGAACCTTCAGTAAAATACAGGATAATGGTGCTTTTATCCAAATAGCATGCTGGAATTTATAATTAGTATTTTATCATCTTGTTCATTGATGTGCTGTGTTTTTAGAAAGTTTTGCTGCAAACCCAATACCCAGCCGGTAAAATATTACTCTTTTACATAATTATTTTTTCATTAACTTAATAATGATAATGAAGCACCATGATTTACGTTGTGAAACAGTTTCTTGGTGATAATTTTCAGCCTAATGAGCCTGAAGAATTGCAACTCTACACCAGTTACACGCCAAGAGGGATGTCTATCTACAGCACTTTGTTCTCAACTGTGCTTGAAACGCATGCTCATACACACATATACGTGAATGCACAAAGACATTTCTCTGATGCAGATCTGTGATGTGCCTACAGTGAGTCATGTCATGAGGCATATTCATCAGTGCATCTACCCTCTGGAAGAAAATTTGTAATAATTTTTTCCTGATGATTATTTCTTCAATGATTGTCATACGTGATTCGATCATTATAACTAAAGCCAATTTAATGATTTCATTAATTCTAGTTATGATTATGTTTTTTCAAATGTCATAATGACTTTGACCTTGTTTATGTTTTTCTGTTATGTGGCATGTAATGATTATGATTTTCACTTTGCTTATGCTTTTAATTGCTTCTCAGTTCATGTTTACTTTGCCCTACAGTATCTCAAGCTCTAGCCGTTGTTTTGGTTTTCTGCACAGACATCCCAGCATATAAGATGCGACTTTTTCTGTGTTATTTCAGATATGACCTTGTGTGAAATTGGTGTCTCTAGGTTTTATGTTTTGCATGGAAATAAAGTCTGTTTAAATCTGGATCTGGGGTCCCCTGGCTTCTGATGAAGTTGCAGTGTTTTTTGCATCCAGAAGGATTATCTGCAGATGATATGTGCTGTATGACGACCCAGACTGCAAACGATCATCACCTATTTGATTTGATCTGGTGGTCTGTTCCTGTGGTCCTAGCACCATAGGCACTCACAGGTGAGGGTAAGAGTGAGTCATCCTGTCAAAGAGCTTGCAAGTCAGACAGAACCAGTTTAAATACAGCACAAGAGTTCAAATGATAGAACTGAAGGGTTCTTTTTTTAAAAGTGTCGTAATTTCCACTTGTTCCACTAATTCCATATTGACATCAACAAAGCCAGACTTTTTTTGTTTTACATTTATTTTATATATGTATTACTAAGTAGAATAAAAAAACCAATAAATGTTGTGTAATTAATATTTATATATGTAGCATAATAATCATTGGACTTGTCCTTACACAGTAAAGTAACAAACCCCTAAGCAACCCTAACTTAAACCCCTAAGTTAATACTGATGCATGCAGATACAAGTGCAGATTTTTTAGAAGGATAAGAAAAATGCAACTATAGATTTTCTATGTTTAAGGATAGAAAAACAGTAATATCCAAGAAGTGACAGGATAAAAAAATCCAATAATCCAAAACCAAACACTTAAGCCAGATTCAAATGGGTTAGACATAATAAAAACATTAATTCCAAAAATTAGGTCACACATCGGTAACAATCCAATTCAAGGCTGTGAAATGCAGTACAAAAAAAATAAGCAAAACCTTATTGTACTTTGCAACCAGTAGCAGGGAAAGAGTGCTACTGTATTGGCTGCTTAAGTAGTGTATAATATAAATGGTAACAGGTGTGGACAACTGTTAAAATTCATGTGAGGGTGACATCTGGTGGTTGGATTAAAGCTTGCAAGGCAGTGCCCCCTTCAGTGAGAAGTGTATCACTGCATGCTGTGTATACCAAACTGGTATTTATTTCTCATATTGTATTGTATTGCATCATATTGTTGTACCGTTTTAGTAAGTAAGTGTTGATACTCAATCTTTTTTAATTACATTATAATCTTTTTTAAAGATTTCAACAAGCTATAAAATGGTAAATGTGCAGTAGGAAAATGCAATATGAAAACTTCAGTTGCAGTAATTAAAGACATCTTGCACCTTAGAACAATTCCTGAAAATTTAATGCATCTATCTTAAATATATTTTTTGGGACTAGTGACAGAATTATTTTGGAAGTATGAAGCAAATCTGAGATGTAGTTGGGAACATTTTCTGAAATCTGATGATTTGAGGTGGATTCATCCTTCTATAAAATGCTTTTATCATAAAAAAAATATTGAGGAAGACAGAACTTGTACACATGACAGAACACTATTTCTGAAAAAAAATTTTTGTGTAAATGTAACTTAAATTGGAAGATAGGCATCCGTCTCCTTCACTAATGTGGGACTGTCTGGGGTTAAGAAATACCACAGCCAGCCACAAGAGGACCTCAGAGACATTTTGGCTTCACTTTTAAATCTGTCCTGACAAATTCACCCATGTTCACAATCACGGGTTCCTTTACTTTATATAATAAGTAAATATTTTATATACAAGTTCTATAATAACAACTTATTCAGCTACTTGTATGATGGATGATCCACATTAAGGGATGGGAAAAAATGTGTGTAATCATTAATATTGTAAGGATATTTCTTTTTTTTTTCATTGTTTTCCGACATGTGAAAGATGTTTCCAAGGATATCAGGAGTGAAAATGAGTTCAATGCTATTGCATGTATGCTACATTTCAGCTGTTCTTTTGCTGATAATTCCTGTATTGCCTTTATCCCATGTGGTCTCCTGCATCAAAACACCTGTGAAATTGTCAGTCATTACAGATTCAGATGTTGTTTTATTACAAAAACAAAAGAAGACAGCTTGTTGAGTTTATTCTGATTTATAAATATATTACATGATTCAGCTGGGAAAGTCATAAGTTTGCCAAGCTAGAAATGGAATAAGCTGTCCTCCCTGGGCAACTGCTGTCATTCAGCTTGGAATATTCCGTATGGTTGCGTTGGTGGTTTGGCATAAAATATACCAGATTGGGGCAGTACGGTGGTGCACCACCTCACAGCTCCAGGGCTTATCGGTTCAATCCTGATGTAGGTTTCCTCCTACCTCCCAAATCATATTTCCTAAATCGCCCCTAGGTGTGAATGAATGTGTAAGCATGGTGCTCTGTGACAGACATGTTCTGATTGGTCAGAAGGTGTCAATTTTCAACAGCAACTCTGTCAGTAGTGCTGCAAAGTTTATGCTCTTTATGTATATATGTGTGGCCAACCATATACCTGGTACCATTCACACCCATTGTGCATATTTTAAACCTTTTTGAAGTGAAACAGGAGTTGCCATCGTTGCCAAAGATGCCAGAATCTGCATAGTAGTGAAATCTTGGAGCCAAAGTATGCGCAATAAATATGGCTGAATAGGCAGTGGGTCTGCCTCTTAACCCTCCCATATTAGTGATGAGCACTACTTGAGCATGCAAGATATGATCAGAATTGCAACGTATGATGTTGCATCACCTAATTCAAACTGGCAAGTTCAGCTTTATTAATTAATATGTAAAATGATAAACCATAGTATAATTTTCACAGCTATTTTTATTTTACAGTGGTCAAGAAAAGATTCCAGAGCTTGTAGTTATGACTGGATGAGCTACCATTTGCTGACATTATCCATAATTTTAAACAAAGTAAGTTAAGTATAATTAACTGTAAACTGTAGTAAACATTTACACTCGGCTTATTTTTTGAGGAAAAAATGCTGTTGTGCATGGTTTTCATCTAGATCTGAATCCTTTATGTGTGACTGTTATGTGAATGAATGTGCAAGCATGGTGTTCTGTGAGAAACATGCAAACTGTTCCTGAACCAGGCTATGGATTCACTGTGACTCCAACCAAGATAAGGAACTTACTGAAGATGAATTAATGATATATCAGTCTGGCCTTTTTATAGTTAAAGAAAATTGACAAATTTTCTTTGCATCAGAAATCGATTTTCAATATTATAATTATCTGATGCACTATTGTAGTAGAAAATGTTATAAAATACTACACAAACAATGGTAAGCTGTAAATAATAATACTTATAAATAATTGTAATTATAAATAATGATAATTGTGGCTATAAATGATGCTAGCACTTGTGAAGTTGTCCAAATCTATGGCTATTGAAAGAGTTCAACATTCAATGATTAAATACTTCATGGACAGAAGCTGCCTTATAATGATCTTACTGAATATGTATCTTACTGTCCTTCATAGGACATAAAATAAAGAACATGACATTACAGACTTGTATAATGTGTGCAGCACATTCCCATATAGACCGAAGGACTTCAGCCTCCTCAGAAAATAGATATGACCCTTGCTGTCCTTGTACAAACTGTCTACGTTAGGTAAGACTTCCACATTGCTCCTCATCATCTCCAGGTGGATCATAGCATCCTCCACATCTGCAAACTCCAGGGGGTCCAGTACCATGATCCTGAAGTGACATAGGAGGAGTCATTGTGGGAATCAGGTCTGAAGTCATGCAGATCATTTTTCCTTGGGTGATTATTCATGAGTTCTGGAAGCAGGCAGTATCTTCCAAAGCACTGGGACCCTTTCTAGGATCTGGCTTAGGTTGTAGATGTACTATGAGATACTGCACAGCTGGTTTGCACAATCCTTAAGCATATTGGGATGTAATCTTTATTCACCTGGTTAGAGGCAATGGACAGGAGGGAGGAAGGAACCTGCTGATCGTCTGTATAAGGTAGGCAGAGAGTGCTCTGAGAGGTAGGTGGATGGGTGTGGCCTAAATCAGATTTTTTAAAGATATGAAGCCTACACAGGAAAACCCTGAAAAAACCCTAAAAAAAAACCAGAGGCGCAAATGCCAGCTCAGTCTGCATGGTGTATGAGTTCTGGCTCTGATCTCAGCTACGTCACTCCAGTTCATAATGGGTCTCACCTAGAGATTCCTTTTTAGGAGTCTTTGGCTCATGCAGTTAATATTTGTTTGTACCTGCCCACAAATATGTTCTAGTGAATTTAGTTGATTCTATTTCTCAAAATATAAACATGAAAACAAGTTGCATTCATGAATTCATGCAACCGTGACCCTGACCAGGCAGTTCTAAGGATGCTGTAAATGCATCACGCAGACCCACATATTCATGTAAATGAACATGGCCTTTGCCTCACAAGCTTAGAATCTGACCTCTCGTTTTGTTGCATTCCATGAGATCCCAGTCCGGGTACACACCTCTAGTCTCAACCAGGTGTCATGTGAAACCTAGCAAGCTTTCTTTAAATAAATTGTATATCTCTTATCCATGTCTGAATTTCTATTCATTTAGAAAATATTATGTGTTCATTCTGAATCATGTATTCATATTCAGTTACATCCCTATCAGATCTATCTTTTCAGCTGCAATCTTTACACTCATACTATATGGCACTGGCTGACATGGAGAACTGTGCAGAGCATGGGGTTTCACATGTTCTCCCCATGTTCTCCTAGAGTTCCCCAGGATCTGTAGTTTTCCCACCTCGTAAAAACATGCCAGTAGGTGAATTGGCTAATATTAATTGCTCCCTAGGTGTCAATGAGGGTGTAAATTCCAACTTCACACCCAGTGCTCCCAGGATGGGCTCCAGATCCAACATGACCTTTACTAGGATAAGCAGCTGCTGAAACTGAATGAGTGAGGTTGGACCACGTTGAACTTTTTAGTTCACTGTTAATAATCAAGGACAGCAACCGAGAGTTATTTTCCTCAAAGCATTGATCTATTTTAGTTACAGATGTCTAGCATTGCATGGGCTCATCATGCTAGCAAAACTGTGTGTGCTTATTATCAAATTACTCAAAATAACCGAATATGTAACCTCAGGCCAAATCAGCATGCTAACTGGTTGACATATGTTCATTAATCATGTTGTTCTTTAGGTACCATATCATGTTAGCATATTCCCTTTCACTTTTCAGTTATACTTTCACTATTTTCAAAGTTTCCTTTGAAATCATATTGCAAGTCCATGAGATTGTTGCTGATTGTTTTGATGCTGTTGCAAACAGTGGATTTGCAGGATGCCTTCATGCCTGTGTTACCTTCTGTCTCACGCTTTTTGTTATACTGTCATAGCCAGAAATGCAGAGTTCCTATTTGCAGTCTGATCATAATGTACAGTCTTTTAAGACATTAGATGATGTTATCGTACCTAACACCTTGCTCTGTCTGTTGAGCTGCACTTCTGCAAAAGCAGTAGCAGGTGTGCACTGCACTCCTACACATGCAAGAACGCTATACAAGTAAAAAACGGAATTGAAATCTAACATCTGTCCTCATTAATCATCCATAACACCATTTATGAGTACAGTGGGATGTCTGTTGTGTACAGGTGATGCAGGGTAGGCTTCTACAGTATTGAGGTTCAAAAAGACACCAGTGTGGAGGTGGGTTGACTTATATTTTCATATGATATGAGCTCTGACACCCCCACGTGCCTAAGCACCAAGCGAAGGTGTGATATGTTCAGCTCTTTCACACACTGCAGGTGAAGCTTGTACAGCATTTTTCTGTAAATGACATGGTGCTGGATAACAGATGAGAATCGTTCTGTGGTTGTGCTCTCAGCCTTCTTCACATACTGAATGTGTGTGCGTGTGTGCATGTGTGTGTACAGAAAACTGTAGAAAGTACTGAATTCAACTCCCTTTATAAATGCCTTTGCTACAATGAGAATGACTTGACTTGACTTGACTTGACTTTTGTGTTTGTTTTGTAATTAATATTACTGGGTTACAAGTAAGGGTGGGCAATAAATATGAAAATATAAATAATAATAAATTTGTTTATTATTACTAAAGAAATGTATACCACATTTATTTTTTGTAATATTTAAGAAATTATTTTTTTTATTTATAACGCTACATAAAAATATCCGATACTTTGAAATTGTATAAAAAATATATAAATACAGCCCCCTCCAAAACTAGTGGAGCATTGGCAGTTTGGTCATTTTGCTTCTGTACACCACCACAATGGATATGAAATGAAGCCATCAAGAACTGATTGAATTGTAGACTTTCAGAATTAATTCAAAGGGTTTAACAAAAATAGCACATTAACTGTTTAGGAATTACAGCCATTTATTTACACAATGTCTTCATAATTCACAGGTCTAAATGCAATGGGACCGTTGGTCTGCTTCCTCACTATTTCTTGACAACTTAAGGAGATTAAAAGGTCTGGAGTTGATTCCAAGTGCTGAATTTGCATATGGCAGATCCTCATGGGAAATCTCAATTTGTCCAAAGGGGTGTCGGTACAAGTGAAGGAGGCCATCATTAGGCTGAAAAAAACAAAGCAGACCTCCCAAAAAGATGAGGAGTGGCCAAATCAACAATTTGGTACATTCTTAAAAAGAAGAAATACACAGATGAGCTCATAAGCAACAAAAGCCCTGGAAGACCATGGAAGACATCTAAAATGGATGATTGTAGAATTCTTTCTACAAAAAAAAAGAACTCTTCACAACATCTAGCCAAGTCAAGAACACTCTCAAGGAGGTAAATATGTCATTATCAAAGTCTACAATCAAGAGATACCTTCATAAATGTAATTACAGAGGGTTTTTCTCAAGATGTGAAACACTGGTAACACTCAAGAACAGAAAACCCAGATTAGACTTCGCTAGAAATCCTGCCCAGTTTTGGAACAAGATTCTTTGGACAAATGAAACGAAAATTAACTCGTACCAGAATGATAGGAAGAGAAGAGAATGGAGAAGGAAAGGAAGGGCTCATGATCCAAAGCATACCACATCATCTGACAAACATGGTGGGCAGGTGTGGGTGCCAATGCAACTGGGTCACTGGTGTTTACTGATGATGTGACTGCTGATGGAAGTAGCAGGATGGATTCTGTATAAAATGTATAAAGCTATACTTTCTGCTCAGACTACACTACCGGTCAAAAGTTTGGGGTCACCTTCTAATTCAATTATTTCTTTATTTTTATTATTTTAAAAGAGACTGGATAATGATGGACTGTTGTTTCTCTTTACTTAGTTGAGAGGTTGTTGACATAAAAGGTTATTA
>JAQQZR010035985.1:0-19742 GCA_030068235.1 Notoglanidium macrostoma
CAAATTTGATGCTTGCTACAGGTCTCAAAATAGTTGGGACAGGGGCATGTTTACCATGGTGTAGCATCTCCTCATTTTTTCAAAACAGTATGAAGACATCTGGGCATTGAGATTATGAGCTTCTGGAGTTTTGGTGTTGGAATTTGGTCCCATTCTTGCCCGATATAGGTTTCCAGCTGCTGAAGAGTCCATGGTCGTCTTTGACGTATTTTTCGTTTAATGATGCGCCAAATGTTCGTTATAGGTGAAAGATCTGGACTGCAGGCAGGCCAGTTCAGCACCCAGACTCTTCTCCAACGACGCCATGCTGTTGTAATGGCTGCAGTATGTGGTTTTGCATTGTCCTGCTGAAATACACAAGGCCTTCCCTGAAATAGGCATCGTCTGGAGGGGAGCATATGTTGCTCTAGAACCTTTATATACCTTTCAGCATTCGTAGTTCCTTCCAAAACATGCAAGCTGCCCATACCGTATGAACTTTTGCACCCCCATACCATCAGAGATGCTGGCTTCTGAACTGAAGGCTTATAACACGCTGTCAAGTCTCCCTCCTCTTTAGCTCTGTGGACGTGGACATTACCAACAAGAATGTCAGATTTGGATTCGTCTTATCATAGAACACTTTCCCACTTTGAAACAGTCCATTTCAAATGACTCTTGGCCCACAGGACACGAAGGCGCTTCTGGACCATGTTCAAATATGGCTTCCTTTTGGCATGATAGAGCTTTAGTTGGCATCTGCAGATGGCATGGCGGATTGTATTTACCAACAATGGTTTCTGGAAGTATTCCTGCGCCCATTTAGTAATGTCAATGAAAAAATTATGCCGATGAGTGATGCAGTGTCGTCTGAGGGCCCGAAGACCACGGGCATCCAATAAAGGTCTTTAGCCTTGTCCCTTACGCAAAGAGATATCTCCAGTTTCTCTGAATCTTTTGATGTTATGCACTGTAGATGATCAGATTTGCAAAGCCTTTGCAATTTGATATTGAGTTACATTGTTTTTAAAGTATTCCACAATCTATTTACACACTCTTTCACAGATTGTAAAGCCTCTGTCCATCTTTACTTCTGAGAGACTTTGCCTCTCTAAGACATCACTTTTATAGCTAATCATGTTACAGACCTGATATCAGTTAAGTTAATTAGTTGCTAGATGTTCTCCCAGCTGAATCTTTTTAAACTTTCTTGCTTTTTCAGCCATTTGTTGCCCCCGTGCCAACTTTTTTGAGACCTGCAGCAGACATCAAATTTGAAATGTGTTCATTTAGTGGATAAAAGTGTACAATTTCCCAGTTTGAACATTTGTTATGTTATCTATGTTCTGTTGTGAATAAAATATTGGCTCACCTGATTTGAGAGTCTTTCAGTTTTCATTTTATTTAACTTTAAAGAACATCCTAACTTTTCTGGAATTTGGGTTGTATATATATCCCAGCTGAAAAGCTACCAGCTGTAGTCAATCACTTACAGGAAGTTAACATGTCGCGTCATAAAGTTAAAATGAGAATGAAATGTTATTAAATGAGAAAGTCAGTGTTATGTACCTAACCAGCTAGCCAATATGTAACGAAATGCATTTGGCTTCTTCTGAATCTACTTTTGCTAGTCGAGCAAAAATAAACATAACATTTGGTGATATCGTGTTCAAAATGTAACTTTCTTCATGTTAATAAAACTGTTGTACAAATACAATATCATATAGCTGTACCAGTATTCAATTTAGCTACCTTCTTGCTCATGCAATGTTGCTTTTGTACAGGTGTAACCCAGGTTAATGTAATCTGAATGAAATATAGTGAAATAAATGATGGTGATTATGCGTGGACAAAGCTACAACAATAAGTGAAGTTAGCGAACATTTCAGTCAAGATATTCATACACGCTATTAAATTGCTACTTCGCTAGGCGTCCTGTTTCTTTAAGAAAAAAAAAAGTGCAGTCTTGGTAGCCAATCAGAGGTGGCTGTAGTTTCCGGTTGTGGAAAAAAAAGAAAGCTCTATGGAAAGCTGGCAAGAAAAAACAGAGAAAAGAAAGGAAAAAGATACATTGAGCACACAAACTTAACGATGCAGAGCTAGGTTAAGTGTTAACTTATTATTTATTTTTTTTCATTTCAGAAGTTTTGTGTTATTTTTCAGCCTGTAAAGGAGTGCCGTGTCATGTTAGTGTTACCTGTTGAGTTGAATGCAACTTGTTCAAGCTAGCTGCGAGGACGCCGGGATTGTAAAATTGCGTACTAACGGAAAAGAGAAAAAAGACAAGATGGCGAGCCACCCATTGGAAGGAGTACGTTGGATTTGTCGTTGTTTTTCTAAGAGGTCAGCCTGCACTTCACGGATAAAGACATCGACTTCATGCACTGGAATTTCGGTAGGATTTACTGAACCCACGATTTCTTTGCCACGCGGCAGAGCTGTTCGGGACCCTGATGTCGTGGTAGGAATGACTCAAACTCTCCATTTTCTTCCCACATCACGTGTTGGATTCCTTTTAAACTGTAAGGATCTAGCGAAATTCAGTTGGACTTGTGAAGCACTTAGAAAGGATGCTGAATACTTGATTAGCTGAAACAGCTGAGTCCAATCACCACTTGTGTAGTATGTGTTAATTTACGGGATGTGAATGTTATGTACTTCTTTGCATTGGATTTTATCTCATATTTCCTTTGTGTTGCACCAAAGTAGTTAACTAGATGTGTTTTCCTATGCAAGTGTTAAACAAGGCTCACTGCTTAAGCAACTTGAAGAGAACGGTGTTTGGTTCTTGAATATGCTTAACTGAGATTTAAATGACAATTACAATTGAGTCGACCTAAAAAGCTAGAAACCAATTGGTAGTCAGGGGAACTTTAGTTGAGATTTAGCACTGGATCCAGATAGGCCTTACCAAATACCAAAGTAAAGGGGAGTACAATTTTGTGTCCTTTCTTTAGAGAACAAGCCTGGTTATTTTGGAGGGCTTAATGTACCTCAAAGTGCTCAGTGTTGCATGTATGTATGTGTGTGTAATGCATATATAAGATGTGTTATTGATGCCAGTTTATGCTTATGTTCACTTATTTCTAATGTTCAATAATGGTTTTTATGTAAATGAGCGGGCATTTCAAATTTATCTTTAGTCTGTGGTCAATTACAATTTCTAAACTACAAACTGCTTCCCCCGGACCTGAACAGGGCCCACTTGTCTGTAAACTAGCATAAACACAACCTAACAAACCTAGAACACACAACAGTTTTATATGGTCTATAAATGTTCTATAAATATATACATAACCCAAGTCCCAATAGGAGACACCACCGAAAGTCGTTGAGAACAACAGAGCTAAGATCCTTTGGGACTTTAAGTTCCAGACAGATAAGCAGCTGCTGGCCAACCAATCAGACATAGTGGTGGTTGATAAGGAGCAGAAAACAGCAGTAGTGATAGATGTGGCTATCCCAGCTGACCGTAACATCAGGAAGAAGGAGCATGAGAAGATCAAAAATTACCAAGGAACAACTGGAACAGATATGGAAGGTGAAGTCCAAAGTGGTTCCAGTAGTAATAGGAGCATTAGGGGCTGTGACTCTCAAACGTGGAGAGTGGCGCTAACATATTCCACGCAAAACAACGGCGGTCTCCATCCATTAATGTGCTATGTTCTGGGAACAGCTAAAAGTTCTAGGAACAGCTAAGATACTGTGCAGAATATACTGTGTATATATATATATATATATATATATATATATGTGTGTGTGTGTGTTCTTCTATATATACACATGTATATACTATATATCAAAATCAATATTTTGATATATAGTGTACATATATTGTATACATGTGTGTGTATATATAGAAGTAGATAGAAGAATAGTGTGTGCTTGAGTTGAACACTGATCGTGTCTCTTTAAGTGGCCAGTGAATGGACCTTTGAGTGTGAATGTGTTTATCCACAGTCAGAGAGTAATGAAATGCTTGAGTAACTGGGCAGAAAATGCAAAATGAAAATGATGAGCAGAATTTAATCATTTTATTCTTGCCAGCTTCATTTCCAATCCAAGTACTGACCACAACTGACAAAGCTCCAAGATTATTCTACTAACAACCCTTAAATTCTATAGGATATTGTGATATTATATACTACTTAAAACAGCCTGATAAAGCTTGACAAAGTAATCTCTAAATAAGGCTTCAAGTCATCACCAGTGGAAAACAAAACAAGCATTGATACAGAGCTTCGCATGACCCTAAGCATAAATCATGGGGGATGATTTACATCCATCCATCCACTATCTATACCGCTTTATCCATCTAGGTCGCGAGGGGAAGCTGGAGCCAATCTCAGCAGACTTCGTGCAAGAGGCAGGGTACACCCTGGGCAGCTCGCCAGCCCACCACAGGGCCAACACAGACAAACAGCCACACATGCGGGCAATTAGAGTAGTCAGTTATCCTAATCTGCATGTCTTTGCACTGTTGGAGGAAACCAGAGCACCCAGAGGAAAGCCACGCATCCACAGGGAGAACATTCAAACTCCGCACCCTGGGTGACCCGGGGATCGAACCCAGGACCTTCTTGCTGTGAGGCGACAGTGCTAACCACCACACCACTGTGCCGCCCCTTGATTTACATATTATTATTTAATAATAGCATGTGCTGAAAGCACGTTTGCAAATTATAAATGTAAAACAATGCCTTTTTTTAAGTTTTGAAATATTTCACCCCCCTCTGCCACACAGTGTTGTGGTCCATTTACTACCCTCCACGATCTTACCTTGTCCTCCACAAACATTAGACTGACCATTACGAGTTGTTGTAACTTAGTCTTAGCTGACCCTCCTGTAAGTGTTGAGGCAAGACTATTCTGCAATTCTTCTCTTAAAATATTGGATGTGTAAAACAAGTTTATTTACTTCTACCACTAGAATACCATTAGTATATATGTATATATATAGATTACTGTACAGTGTTTTTGGGCTTTGGTATTAAAGACAGTGATCTAACTCCATACAAATGTTTCTTCTCATGTAAATTGTGTGTGTGTGTGTGTGTGTGTGTGTGTGTGTGTGTGTGTGTGTCAGCCAGGCAAAATGTCATAAGAAAGTAAAATGGATATACAGGTTTTTTTATTTTTATTTTTCAGTGCATGAAAATGGCAAGTTAGTAAAGGCTTAGTAATATCAAAGGCATATTTTAGTTGATTTATTTGGGTTATTTATTGAAGTATTACTTTAGAAATGTACTAATTTTGAACTTTATATTCTTTTAAAGCTAGTGAAGCAGACTCAGAGATTAGTTTAGTAACACATATGACTTCAGAATTTATTTAAAATGAGCAAACGATTCTGCCAACCCTTGTCACTAGTCAGTTATCTAGTGGCCGGAATATAATGCTAATAAGCATTTTCTATATATTTATTTAATATAAGTACAGTACTGTACTTGTGTCGCCCTCAGAAATTGCTCTTGGGAAATATTTCTGTTTACTGCCCCCCCAAGAGTGAAATGAAATTTCCACTCCTGCACTTGGCATCACCAGATTATCCTGTGTCCTGTTTGCACAGTTATTTCCTGTGCGCAGAATGCTGCCTTATTTGACTGACTTTTTGATTGTTACAGATTCCGTGTGAGTCTGGGTTCATGTGCAGTTAAAACAATTTATTAACACAAATCTAGTTGCACACATCCAAATCGAGAGATAGGTACATAAACAGGAGACAGGCAGGGTCAATCGACTGGCAAACACCACTCAGGGAAAAATCCAAAAGAGCAAAACCAGAACAAGATCGAAAACCAGAATATCAGGGATGTCCCACAAAGTCTTGGCACTGACTGACACAAGGCACTTTGCATCAGATACAGGAAAACACAGGGTATAAATAGATAACTAATTTATCAATAAATGAAAACAGGTGAGAATGACACACTGGGATAGACAACCAGTTTTCTCCTTCATGTATGGATCCTATCTCTCTCTTGGTCTAAATTTCTATAATGGGGTGTAGTGTCTACATTCATTCATTTTTCACTCATTCTTCTTTATTCATCTTCAGTAACCACTTTAATCTGGTCAGGGACATGGTGGATCTGGAGCCAATCTTGGCAACACTGACTCCAAGGCAAACGAATTCACCCTGGATGTGACATCAGTTCATTCCAGGGCACCTTGCACGCTTTCTCACAGACACACAGATGTTCATTTTATCATAGCCTATCCACATATTTAGAGCTATGCGGTGAGAATGTATTTTATTTTATATTCTTTTATTTTTTATTTATTTAGATTACACAATTTCATATTAATATTAAAACACAACAGATTTGATTTTAGTTATTGTCATGATTTTAGATTTTTTTTTCCCCAGAATGGCAACTTGGCACATGTATATTTATAAATTAAGCTATCCATTTCAAGTATTACAATGAATAATAACAGAGCCAAGGAGTTCTTGTAACATAGTCATAAACAGATTTCATATAACTACCTGCAGGTAAAGTTGGAAAATGGTTCAGTTTTCCACCTGATCTTGACCTTAACTTGCTTTATATAAAAAAGCTTATTTTCATAACCCTCTTTATACACCTACATACCATATATGTCTATAAAAATAAAGGATTGCAAAAAAGCCAAACATATAGGATGATACATTGAAACTGTGTGAAAAGTTGATTTTCTTATATTTAAAATATTTTGAGGTTTCCTAAAAACAGTATTTTTATTTGTAGCAAATCCAGCCACAAGCACTTCCACTTCTGTGAAACCATTCAGACTCAGAGTCAGAATGAGGATTACCAACAATAAGTTTTAATAGCAATATGGCAAACACAATTAAAACATAAAAAACCCACTATTTCATTCCAGATTCTGTGATATCAGTCAGAACATCCATCAAAGGACAATCCAAGATAAGATCCAAGGATAAGGGTCAAAACATCCCTAATACCTAAGACTCAAAGAAAGACTTTAGAACATTATATCAGACATCTGTTTCACACTTAATTAATGTCCATGAACTGTTTATATAGTGAAAAACCAGGAAGCAACCCGGGCAAGGGAAAAGTAGGGGAAAGGTCCTGGGTCCCTATTATACTTATTGAAATGTATTTTTTCCAGCTTGATTTACTTATTTTCTTCATAGTTAATTACAATCTGCTGGAAACATTTCTTCATTGAGTTACTGTCACAACATCTCTATAAATTAGGGTGTTTTTAATGTCAGTTTTACATATTTGAGGGTATATTGAGAGGTGCATATTCCATGTAAGTAAGGGACCACTGGGTGGGTGTCCATGCAACCAAGCTGATTCATCATTGTGCTCAATTTTGATGTAATACAAAATTTAATAAACCAAATACAGATTAATTCTTTCACCAATATGGGGCATACAAAATATTTGACAATATACTGTAAGCATGATGTAGGCGTTTGTGCAGAGGGTGAGGCTGCGTTACCACAGGCGTCACAATGGTAACATCTATATAGTGAAATTTATAGTGAACGTTTGGAATTATTGGTACCCTTTGTCAAAATAGTGACTGTATGAAAAACACCATGCATAATTGTTCAAACTTCCATCAAACAAACATCACAGTTTTAGAATCGCAATTTTGTTGTGTTGTCAAGTTTCATATCAGTGCACACCAACTCCATATAAAATGCTGTTTGAAAGTTCTTTTTGATAAAATTCAGCACCTGGCATTCACCGCATATTAGCAGAACTACAGTTGGAATCATTATAGTCTAATGAGAAAAAAAAATTGTTTTCAAACTTTCAACTTTTACTTCATCAGCATGTTTAGGGAGAAAAGGGGGTCTAGAATCTTATTGAAAATGTTCATGTGGAAGCAAGCACACACCTGACTATAGCGGAAACTTGTAAGGTCCTGCATAGAGGATTTGCTGGACTTTGATGAATTAATTGCAATCTTCATCTGTCACCCAACACAATGAAGCCTAGCAAGGTAGAGCTTTAGCCAGTACTCACCTGCAGTACTATCAGTGTGACAGTAAACAGATAAATATCAGAACAGTTAAACTTATTGTGCCACTTATTTAAAACTTCTTCATTGTCACTTTGAAAATGATCCTATATTTGTCAGTATTAGCTTTTTAAACTAATTGGATGTTACCTATTTTCTTCTATGTGACAAAGTTTCTATGTACTTAGAAATGTGTTGAAAAATAGATCACTTCATGGAATTTTTAAACATTTAGAACCATGTGGTAAGATGGTTTAATGAAGTTTTATTGGTTCATTGCTATAAATAATAGGTCTTTAGCAAAAAAAGTGTATTCAGTGAAAATCTTTATAAAAAACTTTTTTTTTTTTTTTTTATATAATCACATTGAGACTTGTTATACAAATATTCTGATTCACCTTCAACCATATTGGCCAGTTCACATGGCATCCCTCTTAAACAATATTTCCCATGTTGAATCTTCAGGAGTGACATTCATAACACAGCCTTGTTGGGTTAAAACCTCTTCCTGTCTTTTATCGTTACATTTGAGTGACAGTCGAAAGAAAGGATCAACACTAAGACTTAGGAAGATTTTTGGGAAGCAGGAGGTTATCCAGCTGAAATTGACATTGAGTGCTGTCATATGATGGTCTCTCCCTCTTGACGTTCAAGCTTGAAGTCTAACTTTGCATTTAATACTTTGCTCTACTGTTCTGTTTATTACTCATGAACAGGAGACAAATTAAAGAAAAAAGGTGAAGAAAAAAATTAATAAGTGCAGATGCTTCCAGACAGGTGTACTCCATGATGGAAATAAGCAATTAACGTACCACCATGCTCAGTGACATGTATAAAACTTATGATCCGGTCTAGTTGTCCTTGATTTTGGATCAAGATGGCAAGAGGAAAAGATCTGTGAAGTGACACAGATCTGACAAATTTAATGAAGTAAATTTGAGAGCATCATTAGGGCACGGGTGGCCCATCAGGCAATTGTTTCAATAGGAACAATAATTAAAGTGACATCTGCATATGGATCTATAGGAAAGACCTCAGTAAATGGAAATTGTGATGTCAATGCCTGTGATGCCCATACATTAGTGTAATGAGTAAGAAAAAATAGAAGTGCTACTGTTCTGTAGGTGACAGCGAATTTCAATAGAGGACATGCTCAGACTACCAACAGCATTTGTTATGACCCAGTCTAGGCAACATACAAAGGAAGAAATTTGTGGCCAGAGCAAGATTGTGTTTACATTGTATTATTATTATTATTATTATTATTATTATTACTTTATTAATTTATTTACTTATTTATTTTTCTTAATGAAGTGCTTTAAGCTTCAGAAGCTGACTAGGCCAAAATAATAAACAAAATTTCCTCTGAGTATACAAAGTGAACTACCTAACCAACCAACTAACCAACCAACCAAACAAACAAATAAATAAATATAAATGATAAATACAATTTCTTCCATCACTCCCTAGCCAAACCAAAACCAAGAGGAAATGGGTTAAACATAAATGGCATTGGTTTCCTACTAATCACTATTCACAATGTACTGTTTACAAAAAGATGATTATTGATGTGTGTTACTTTGTCAAAATATAAACAAATGAAACAACAGAATCCAAAGGGCAAAGCATAGTCAAATTCAACAGCAAGCAGAGGGTCATACACAGAATAAATAAGCACACATTGCAAAATTAACACAGGAATTATTGGCGTAGAGATGCAGACAGTCAAGATTTAAATACAATCCTAATGTATGAGGTGGAAGCAAGGCATGTGTTACATGTGATGTGATACAGGAACATGACATTTTGCAGTGGGCTGGGCAAGAAAGAGAAGCAGACAAAAGACACCCATCCCACCACCAACACAGACACACAAAAAGCACACAGAATAGGCAGAAATACAGTCATGGACGTAACCCATTCCATGATTAAATATTTCTATCCTGATGGGACTGGTCTCTTCTAGGATGATTCAATCTTCTGTCCCTCCGGTACAGTTCCAGAGCTTTGTACGATCTATGCCAAGGTTCAGCGAAGCTGTTCTGTCATCTCAGGGTGGACCAATACCTTGTTTAATACTTTTATTATTTTTTTTCCCAACAATGCTCTGTGTTTTACTTGCATATTGAAATGCATTTATAATGAGTGTTTCAAATCATGCAACTTATTTTATCTAAATGATAAGTTATATACTATAAACAATGTTAATGGAAATGCAGCCCGAGAAGCCTTCCCATATTCAGGAATCCTACTGATGACAGGTAGGTGTGTGCATAGGTGGGAATTGAAATAAGAGGCAGAGGGAATGAGAAAGAGTACCATTTTCTTTTTTCAAATTCACAACCAGCATGTACTAACACTATGATTCTTAAATCTTTGCTTTCTTCTTGAGGGAAACTTGGAAGCTGGAAGAAGCTTACAAAATTATTTGAATATGAATTTCAAGGTCCACTATGTAGGAGTCAGTTGGTTGCAATCAGGTGAATACCCCTTACCCCTCCCTTTCCAAGCATGTATTAGAACATATGGTGGCCGTCAGGTGTACTTCCAAGTACTTACATGCGCACACTCTTGCTTTTTCTCATGCTAAATAATAAGCATGATCCTCCATTATTTTTTTTTTTTTATTGGGTACCCAAACTTGTTAGCCAGCACCAGCAAACCATGATTCCTCTCATTCTTTCATTGTCTTTCTTTTTTTCTTCTTCATTTTCCTTAGATAGGCCACAGGTGAAGCATCCAGGATTTCCAGGATAAAGTAGACAGTGTAAGACAGTGTATTTAGTGTTCTGAGGCAAATCTTTTCCCTATCAAGTTCAAAACAGAGGGGGAAAAAACACGGTCAAACATGGAACCTAATTATTTATAGCACTTTAAATAGTTAAATAGATGTGCTCAAATAAAATTTGTGACTTTGTTCTTTCTACAAGGAACAATGTGCACAACATAGACTTGCTGCGCAAATGCTTAAAGTATCAGGCAACTGGGAAATAATGGTGCTGTGTAGGACTCTGATGTTGGCCTTAACTGGCCAAAAGCCTAAAAAAAATTTGTCATTAATGGATTCCACTATATTAATACATGTCAACATTGCATTACTCATGGATTATTAGCAGTCAGACAATTTTTACTTACAAAGCCACGGATATCAGAGTGTACCATTCATGGAAAATCTTATTATATAATGAACAAACAGAACACAATTCTATTTGAGCACAACAGAAGGTCCAAACAGGACATAAGGGTTATGCGGAAACTCCTGGCTGGGGGAAACAGTTTTTGAATTCCCTTTCTGTCTGTAATGTTTCACAGCAAGGTGAAAAAGTAGGAAAATTAGGCATTACACAGCAGGAACAGTGCTAAGTGGGAATGGCAAAGTCTGTGTATGTGTTTCGCACATAAAACACTTGAGGACAAATCAGACTCAATGGATTAGATGACTGCTTCTCTGATTTCCCACTAGAGGTAAATCTAACAGAAGGGGTTGCATCAACTGAATGCTTCGCAGCCCAGTAAAACTCTCAACCGGGCACACATGCAGATACGAAGAGTGATTGATTGGTCCTTCTATATACACATGTCCCTTCCAGGAGTGAAATGGGTAAACTAATGAGATTTTTAAAAGAGAAGAAAATGAATATTGAAGATGAATTAATGATTGAATGAATGAATGAAAACAGGAAATCATACTCAAAAAAGTTTAGATTGGTGTTTGGATTTTGATTTGGACTTATTACCTGTTTCAGTAAAACCTACTTGCACTTGCAAAAATTTCTGTTGCCTGACTTCTGAAGACTTTACCATTGAGTGGGACAACATGGATTATTCTTTCTGTAAATGCCACCTGCAAGTTTACCCACAAGACTTCAATATTTAATGGAAATCAAGGGAAAAGTAATAGGTGCTAATCAGACACATCTCTTTAATACCCCACACTGAACGTGTTGTACAAACGTTGCCAAAGACATGTGTGGGTGTTTACATCATCAAGATGCAGCAGAGTGGAAAGACCAACATGGGTCACAGCAACTATATTGTCTGCTGAGTGTAGCAGGGGAATTGTGTATAGTATGGTGACCTTTATGATAACTTAGGATCAACAAAAAGGCAAAATAAGTCTGTTAATAGTCATTAACATCAGAGCAGTTACATACAATATAAATTTATGCTTAAAAACCAAGTTCATTCATAAGAAATAAAGTAAATAAGAAAATTAGTTTCACTTGTTTTAGATTTGTACCATTCTGAATTTGATTAGTTTAGAGTTTAAATCTCAAACCTGTTTGCTTTCTTTTGATAGGTCTTTTTTTTTAATAATGGAGGCAAGACTTTTAAGTGGTTACAACAAGTTATAGATCACACGTCCTTCAGTATGCAATAGAATTAAACATAACCCTGATAGCAATTGAGTAATGGCTCATTGCTGGCCCACATTTAGCCCTTCATCTAGCATGCATGCTCCACTGAACTTAACAAAATCTGACTGGCAGAACACAACCACAACTCACATTTGATGCAATTGGGCCACATTTGTTCCAGAATTGAAATATCACACAAGTAATGGATGCATTTGGGACATTTTTGGCCTAGATAGTATTGATGAATGAAACAAAGATTCATTTTCTTAACATTAACAATATCTAGTTTTAAGGCATCAAGTCATGTTTTTCTTATTAGCTTGTTGGAGCACACTCAGGGTACCGAAAGCTAATAGGTTCACTCTCACTGAGACCAACCTGTGACAAACTAAGTATAAACCTTGACTGGTAATTGTATTGTCTGGATTCTGTGTATGAATACACTTGAATGGATGTCTTCACTTGTCTTTAATAGTATGTAATGTGTTTAGGTGTGTGTTTAATAACACTGTATTATCTGTTTGGTATTAGTTACTCATGTGTTCTCATTAAACTCCCCTTCACAAACACACACACACACACACACACAAGTTGCAGATAGACTGTCTAATTATTAGTGTGTCATTATTTCTTTCCCTTTCACAGATGTGGAAAGAACAATTTTTATCAGCTTCTTTTAACCTAAGGTTTGTAAAAAAAAAAAAATAAGAGGTGGCATTAAGCTTCATTGTTTTTATTGCCATGCTGATTGCCAATATCAACTTTATATAATGAAAACTTCATGCTTGTTGCTTAAAACAAAATTGTTCGAACATTAACTCTACTCCAAACCCTAACCTTAACCTTAATAAGTTGAAGCTAAAGTTAAATTTATTATTATGCATATTGTACAATGGGATGGCATAGTGAACCTTTCACCCTAACATACTTTTCAGGTCAAATTTGACCTTTGACATTTGACAGCATTAAAGATACCCTAAATGTCATTCTTTTAGCCTGAAATGTTATAACTTTTCCTAAAGTGACCCAAAATACACAAAAATATTATCTGTTTACAAAAAACTATTTTAAAGTTGTTGTATAGGTGCTACAAATTTTTGTACATTGAGGCTCTTTATCTGATCTTCCAAGAGGAATCAGATAGTGGTTTTAAGGTGGATGATTCAGAGCAGGAAGACAGCATGGAAGAAACCTCTGATTTCAATCCCTCTGATGAATATGACTGTGATAGAGGATTAAGATGACTCTGAGGCAATAAGGAAGATATTTATGTCAAAAAAAATTATTTCAATTGGTCCTCATTTACACATCAATTTGCAGGCAGAATGGCAGTAGATAATGTCATTAGAATAACTCCAGGACCTACAAGACTGGCTTCTTCTAATGCATACAACATTTTGAAAACATTCTAGCTCTTCCTCCCTCCAGCCAGTGAAAAAAATTGTAATTGAAATGACAAACATGGAGAGGATTAAACTGTATGGTCAAGAATGGAAGACCATGGATGTGACTGGCCTACATGGGGCTTCTAATACTGGCTGACATGCAACGGTCCCGAGGTGAGGCTGCTTCTAGTCTGTGGAATGCTGAGATGGAAAGACCAATATTTCATACCACCATGTCCCTGGAAATGTTCTGTACCATATGGTGCTCAGATTTGACAATCATGAGACAAGAACTGTGTGGTGTCAATGGCAAACTGGCAGCAATCAGGGATGTCTGGGACAATGACTGGGTGGAACCTCTGCCATGTACAACCCTGGCCCTGAGGTCACAGTGGATGAAAGACTGATCCCATTCAGAGCTAAGAATTGCCTTTTATTGGTAGACTACATTTACATTTACATATACGGCATTAAATACACATGCTATATATCACTCAATGTACACATGCTACTGATTGTGATGTCAGATTGTCAGATCAGATTCCTTTTATTTACATTTATGGCATTTGGCAGATACACTTATCCAGAGCAACTTACATAAGTGCTTTGAAGTCTTTATCAGTAAATATATTCTGATACTGGTTCACTAGGACCTGGGCTAAGAATACCACCGTGCTAAAACCTTTCTTGGCAAGTAATACAGATAGGGTTTTTTTTTCTTCTTTAAGTGGAGAATAAATAGAGTGCTAGTCTAAGTAATTCCAAAAGAGGTAGGTCTTTAGTTCTCATTTGAAGACACCCAGTGACTCAGCTGTTCAGACATCTAGGGGAAGTTCATTCCACCACCTATGTGCCAAAACAGAGAAGAGTTTAGATGCATGACTTCCTTGTACCTTGAGAGATGGTGGAACCAGTCGAGCAGTGCTGGAAGATCGGAGGGAGCATGCTGCAGTGTGGGGTGTGATAAATGCTTTGAGGTAGGAGGGTGCTGGTCCATTTTTGACTTTGTAGGCAAGCATCAGTGTTTTGAATCTGATGCGTGCAGCTACAGATAGCCAGTGGAAGGAGCGTAGCAAAGGGGTGGTGTGGGAGAACTTGAGAAGGTTGAAAATGGATCGTGCAGCTGCATTCTGGATCAGTTTCAGAGGTCAAATGGCACTCAGAGGGAGACCTGCTAGGAGTTCATTACAGTAGTCTAGTCCTGAGATAACAAGAAACTGAACAAGCATCTGGGTGGCCTGTGTGAAAAGAAATGGACGTCTCATTCTGAGGTTGAAGAGAAGAAATCATCATGAGTGACAAAAATTAGCAATATCAGAGGAAAGAGACAGATGATTGTCTATAGTTACCTCAAGGTTACGTGTGGTTATGTGTTGTTGACTGTGTCGAACACTGTTGAAAGTTCAAGGAGGATGAGGACTGATGTATTTGTCATTTCTTATGCACTTCCATACATAAAAAGTGAAATGTTTCCCCTGAAAACACATCCAAGAACAAAAAAATAAATCAATAAAGAATATAATATAAAAAGATAAATAAATGGTTTCCCCCTTTTTGTGTTTTTGCAGGTTCCTGTTCTTTCTGCCAGTATATGCCAAACAAGCCAGGAAAATATAAAATAAAGTTATGGGCAGCCTGTGATTCATATTTCAGTTATGCTTAGAATATGCAAGTATATGCTGGGAAGCCAGCTTGGGGAGCCCTGGAGAAAAAAAACAAGGCATGTGTGTTGTGTTAGAGATGACAGAAGGGCTAAGAGGAAACAACATGACATGTGACAACTTCTTCACCTCTCATGAGCTTAGTCAGGTAGTCCTGAAGAAGAAGAAAATCACAATGGTTGGCACTGTGAAGTGGAACAAGGGGGAGAGAGGTCATTTCTTCTAAGTTTGCTTTCACCCATGACATCACAGTTGTGTCATATATGCAAAGGAACAACAATGTCATCTTTATGAACACATGACATAAGGCTGCGGAGGTAAGTGTTCAGGAGGACAGAAAACCATCATCCTTGACTACAATGCTAACAAAGGAGGAGTGGAAAACTTTGACAAAGTAACAGGCACATACACCTGCACGAAGAGAAATGCCTGCTAGCCTCTCAGAATATTCCACTATATCATTGACATATTGATCTACAATGCCTTTCCATATGGGGTGTCTTGAACCCTACCTGAAGCGCAAGCAAGAGGAATCGGAGGTGATTCTTTTTGTAGGAGCTTGGAAAGGCCCTTGTGACTTCTTGCATTCAAAAGCGACACCACCTTCCTCACACAGCAGCTTCAGTGGCACTGGTAAGGGCAGCACAATGTCAGACAAGAACAATCTGTCACACAAGAACCTAACACAAGGGGGACAGAAGAAAATGAGATGCAACTTCTGCTCTGCAAAAAAGGACTGCAAAACAGGGACAACCTGCTGCAAATCTGAGAAACACATGTCTAAGTCCCACACATGCAAGGTTTCCTACCATTGCTTTGACAGTACGGACTAGTTTTCAATAAGCATTTTTTATGTTTTATTTCTTAAGTGTTAATGTTGTATTAATATTGATAATTATAGATGGCAGCTATGAGTATTCTTTTTATGATAACAGTGAGGACAGTGTTTAATATTTATAATGGTTATACAAGGTTATATAATAAATCCCAACAGTTCCAGAATGTTCTTTCCATTTTCACTTTCTATAAAATATATTTAAATCAATATGGCTGTTATGTTTTCATGTCTCAGGTAAAACAGGATATGATATTGTGTGATGATAGCTGTTTTTCTCCTAAAATGAGTGTTGTAAAAGCTAAAAAAAATGCTCTCTGAAACATTAATCAAGGATTAATCATCCATTTATATTAATGTCAGATAGGCTATTTATACATTCTAAATAGATCTGTAGTTCAAAATTCCATACAGGCACTTATTATGAGGGAATTCTTGACCCAGGTCAAAATTGACCCGGACCATACCATGAAGGCATGAAATATGAACGGGGTTAAATTTTTTAGCCAGCATCAGCAAACATTCCTCTTCTTTCATCTTCCTCATCTTTCTTTCTTCTTCTTTGTCATCGTTCTGGCACATCCTCCCGGATTCATTATGCCATTTGTAAAAATGCGGAAGGCACTCTCTAGAGGTTGGTCCATTCTGTGCTATGGTAGTGGTGCAACATAGTGGCTCTATATAGGTGGACCCATGCCTTATGTTTATTTAAAGGGCTCATCCTAAGCTTAGGAAAACACAAAGCTACAGATAATTATACACTAATGAAAATGTACTTTTGAGTTCCATAAGTATATTATGGAATATACTCCAGTTCTGTTAATAGCTACCCTCAAAATCCTACATAGTGGACATTTAAAATGAAATAGATGCTTAAGCAGCCTTGACACTTGCATGAAATTTGGTCACAAATAGGTCTGCATTGTGCGATGCCAATGTGTGCCAAAAAGGGAGCACAACACTGTACTGTTGTCATCATGACAAAGTTAAGCATAGTTTGTGCCATACTGTCATCTGTCACACATAAGTTGTGAACTGATCATGCACTAAGTTGCAGTGATGTCACATCTGTGGCATGAATGATCACTCGCTGACATGCTATAGCATGTGCATGTGTGAAGACATCGTGCAATAATTTGGGGTGTTCCACAGCCCACTCCTTGGAATGCTATAGAGGCCACTTGGCTGTGGGCATTAACATTGACCATCAGCGGAAATTAGAGGTGGAGGAGAAAAGAAGGAGAGAAGAAAGGGTCCCAGCCAAAAAAAAAAGCCAAGGAGTGTGTTTCAGAGATTGGTTGGCCAGAAGACACTCGTGTAGACAATATGATCATTTGTTGACAGAAATGATGATGCTATTTTTGGTGATTCATTGCTTGCCACTGTGTACCATGCGGAAACTATGTGCAACGTATGCACAACATGAGTATCAATACATGCCATTGTGTTGCACTGGTGTTTAAATTGCCAAAAATTCCCATGCAATGGCACGCAATGGCAAGCAGTGATGCTCAGTAACGTGCAATTGTTGCAAATAGGTTGCGCATAAGTTGAGCCTTAGCCACACCACTGGCATGAAAATTTGGTCTTGCCAAATTTTTGAAAATGTAAAAAAATCCCAGCACATCTTGCCACATACAAATGCGCTTGATACAAAGCTCCACTCACAACTAGTTCCCTCATGCAATAATGCATGTCATTTCATGTCATGACTGCTTTAGGCAAGTGAAGGCTTAAGGAAACAAAGGCAAAATTTGCAAACACAAGGTAGAAATCTAAACACAGTGGGAATATACCACAATAGCACAGACATAAAACATTTTCAAAACTTGTGTTAATAAATCCATAATACTCAAAGTAGTCCTTCAGAATATCCTTTTAATGAAGTGGAAAAGTATACAGTGTTACACTCAGAGAAAAGAACAAACAGCAAGCGCCCCATGCTCCGCAGGGTGCCCTTTTTTATGGGCCTAAAACTAGTTTCAACCAGTTTGAAACAACTATAGCATCCTTGCCAAAAAGCCATATAAGGGTAAAGGAATGTTCAGTTTACTTAAAGAAAAGATAAACACAGAAGACATCTGCTTAATGTCTTCTGGGTGTGGTCACCATTTCTACAGAAAGGTATACATAGTATATAGGATTCACAAGAACATTACACTAAAGTCAAAACATATTGAATACCATTTAACAAGTTACATGAGAAAAATAATGTAACATTAATTTCCACTACAAACCTTTCATACAAATTGAGTTGTGTGAATTATTTCAAATTTGCAAGTATGAGACCATTAATATAGTGTTATGTATAATGAGTATACATATATATACATATATATGAGTTTATTTCTAAAACCGCGTATGAATGAATTTATTTCTAAATCATTTGCAGCAACAAATATTGTATTAATGAAAATCTAGTTAGTTCCGAAAATTTGATCCAATATGAGTAGCTGAGTTTGTATGAATTTATCTATACTACATGGCCAAATATAAATAAATATAAATCCAGCATTAAGGATAAGGAGGATTTTATTATGGGATAATGTTAGATTAAAGCTCTGAGATGTAATTCTAATGCTCTAAAATGTATCACTAGTATTTAGAGCAGCAAATTGTTCAGTGGATGCATAGATCACAGACTTAAAGTGCAGAATTATCAATTGCAGCCATACCCCGATGTGGAATAACACTAATCCTAGCAGTAATTGTTCAGTTAGGTGCAGAATTTATCAGTCTCACAGCCTCAGAGGAGAAGGTATTTCTCAGTCTGGTGGTTCTGGTCTTCATGTGTCTCTTGCCTAAGGGGAGCGGAGCAAACAGTCCATTAGCAGGGTGGGTATGCTCTGTCATGATACAGGAGGCCATTTTCCTGAACTTGCTATTGTGAATTTCACTGACAAGTGGGTAGGCTGCTGCCAATGATCCTCTGTACAGTCTTTACCTCCCAGTTCAGTGTATGTCTGACTGCAACTGAGCAGTTGCTATACCTTATGGTGATGCAGGATGCTCTCCACTACGGATCTGTAGAAGGAGATGAGGACTGAGGTTCTGAGGCCAGAGCCTTTCAGCCTCCTCAGAAGTAGAGGCATTGGTGGAAGTAGAGGCCTTCACTAGGCTGGCTGTGTTGATGTTCCAGAGAAGATTATAAGAGATGTGCACTCCCAGGTATTTAAAGCAGATCACATCAACAGTTACTCCTCCAATGTAGAGGGGAGGAGGAACGGTGCCGGTCTTCCTAACATCCACAATTGTCTCCTATGTTTTCTTTACATTGATGGTGAGAGTGTTTACTTTGTACCTGGTCTCCAGTTTTTCCAATTCCTGCCTGTTCTTGGATTCATCACTGTGAGTGAAGAATCCCACCCAAGCCATGTCATTTCTGAACTTCACAATATGAATGCTCAGATGCTTAGCTATGCAATCATAGATCAGAAGTGTGTACAGTAGCAGGCTCAGGGTGTACAGTTGTGGTCAAAAGTTTACATACACTTGTAAAGAACATAATATCATGGCTCTCTTGAGTTTCCCGTTATAT
>JAQQZR010036037.1:0-19739 GCA_030068235.1 Notoglanidium macrostoma
ATTTTTGTATATTTGCACAATTACTATTGTTTTCTTTTTAAATCTTCATTGTACTATCTTTATTTCTCTTGTTGCACAGAACATGCCAATGACATAAGAATTTCCCTCGGGATGAATAAAGTTCTTATCTTATCTTGGCTTATCTAAAGTAGATCATTTAAAAGGTTCAGAAAATCTGGAGAAATCTCTGTATGCAAGGGACAAGGCCGAAACCAACACTGGATGGCTGGATCCTTCAGGCAGCATTGCATTAAAAACCAACACTATTCTGTAGTGGAAATCACAGCATGGGTTCAGGAACACTTCCGGAAATCATTGTCTGTGAACATAGTTTGTTGCTGCATTCACAAATGCAGTTTAAAACCCTACTATGCAAAGAAGAAACCATATGTAAACATGATAAAGAAACGCTGCCTCCTTCTTGGACCCAATCTCATTTAAAAATACACTATGTAGGATTTCTGCTGTCTAGCGGCGAAGTTGCAGATTTGCTACCAACTGATTGCCCCCTCCCTCACCCCTCCCTTTCCAGGTGCATATTGGAAGGTACGGTGGCATGTTGGAAAGTGACGACAGCATACAATCCAAGTGCTTCTAAAACGATGTCCTCTATCACCACATCGAATAGCCAGTAAACTGATGAGGTTACTTTAAGTAGATATTTTATAGATATTAGATATAGGTATATTATATAAATATTAGATTTTTTTTTTTTGTTATTTAGGTTGTAAACCTGTAGGTCATAACATCCATGTAAGATGCCTGTAAGATCACATTGTGGTATTATATATTTTACTGCTAACGTTAGCAGGATACATTTTTTTCTCTCCATTTGAAGAGTCATATATCAGATATGCCACCCAGTAATGTTACCGAGGTCAGCGAGACGGGGAGAGGGAGAGGGTTGCTTAGGGCCTGGCATGGAAGGGGAGATAACTGAGCTGCTGCTGCTTCTCCTGCTCAAAACAAAAAGGGAAGAGTGGAAAACCTTCAAAAGGAGGGACGAGAAGAAACTGAGGTTTGCATTTATAAAATACATTCCCTGTGTAATATTCATTTCGTTTCCTGCTTGCTTCTCAGTTTACTGTTTTAAATTGCAATTAACATTACTTATGTTTTGTCTTGATTCCCTTATACCTTAACGAACAGTGAACTTTTTCGCAGGCAGTAAATTGAGAAGCGTGCAGGGAACAGTGAATGGAGCACAGGGCCGTGAGAAGTGCACGCCCTCCACTCCAGTGTGCTGCGTTTCAAATACGCAGTGTATTTATTTATTTATTTTTTATTTTTTTATTTTATTTATTTATTTATTTTTTGCGCGTTCTTGCCCTTGATGTTTTTGCCTGGTATTCTTGATTCCTGGCGCATTTTGAATGAGCGTTTTGCTTGATTTAACCTTGTATCTGGGAAAGCTCTTTCTCTCAGTGCAAAAAGTTGCAGCATGTTGATGTAAGTGCCCTCACGTTATCTTTTGGCGCAGTGTGACTAAAGTAAAAAAAACAAAATTGCTTGCATTTTGCAACTATTTAATGTTTACCGAATCCTTCATATATTGTGCCATTTTGTGTAATGAAAGCCTTTATTATATAAAGTGATAAAATGATTATTCTATTTACTCCTGTAGAAGTAAACTTTTATTACTGAAGAATAAGGCCCAAACCTACATAAAGGGCTAGTCATGTAAAAATTTATATATAAGCAAATACCCTGATATATTGTGAAACCATCAAAATCTTTTTTTTTTTTTTTTTTTTTAAATACAGTTACACACATTTATGATTACATTGCCCAGCAGTACTCGTAAGGTTTGCAGTAACCATAAAACCAAATGTGTTAGTAGTTTCTGAGCAGCAAATCTTGGAACATTTCGATTTTGATCTAAAATATTACTGTAAGCTAATTTTTGGTATGTTATTGACGTTGAACAAGAGTAAATCCTGATGTAAAACTAAAAGATTTACATGGATAATTTGGCAACTGAAGGTAACAATCCTGTCACCTCAAAATATGCTGTCAGGTCCCTGCTGCTTGTAATATGGGGGTCACATAACCAATCTATGCTATTTAAACTGGCTGGACGATTCTATGTTGAGAAAATTATGGGGGGTTGCGTTGGCTACTGTAAATATTGACCTGGTCAATCAGCTAAGTCAGCATACTTCGGTAGTTGTGGAAATGCATTTAAAGTATTTTTTAATGTTTAAAATTGACAAGACTAATGGGATGATGACTTAAATATCAAACACACTTGGGTCCATAAATGTTTGGACAGCGACTTAAGTCCAAATACTCATGGTCATAACCATAATTATGGTCAAAACCAGAAATGGTCAAAAACTGCACTTTCAGATTTCATCCAGGGCTCTCAAAAAATTGTGAAGTGGGGGTCATGGGGGATTTATTGCAAAAGGGTTTATTGCTTCTGTATTGTCAGCACCACAGTATCCCTGATGTTTTATTCACTAAACAGGTCTCCAGAATATGACCATTATTTGTGACCATTTTTGGAGACCGTGAGACTAAAATTTTATAACAAAGTACACCAATGCAACTTGCTTATTCTCCCATTTGTTTTTGTTTTTTTTTCTTTCTTTTTTAAAAGAATCACTTATCATGTGAAAAAACAGGAGAGCGTGAGAATTTGTGCGTGTACGTGTGCGCGCTTGTTGTTAGACCAGGAAATTTTTTTTATTAGCTATGAACATTTATTGAGATTATACATTTTTAAGTTAAGATAAGTGTACTGCAGACAGAGTACAGATCTACTTGCAGACAACGGTGTTACAAATGTTGATTTAAGTTAACCAAAATCTGTCTCTCGATTTTTATTATAAATTTTTATCATATGCAAAAAAAACAGCAATGTGAAATTGTGATTACATATCCATTGTGATTAGTTATTATCTCCACCCACTCACTGTATAAATTGTTTTCACGGAGTTGTCATGCCACTGTTATATGCTGCCACACCCACCAGAGCAACGAGTGAATTCGAAAAGGCAAACAAAATTGAGATGGTGAATTTTCAACTTCATACAAATGACAACCACATGAAAACCAATCAGTTCAGGGTGTGATAGGTTTCATATCTGGCATTCTCTAGTGAGGTGGGAGTAACAAAACAAAAGTCTGGCAAAGATGGCAGAGGCTAAAGGCGACATGTAGTCGGAAAACATTGTGTTGCGTAGCATGTTGATTTAAGTGGTGTGCCTATAATTTGTGCTCGTACTGCTAAAATTTTCAGTAAGGAGCATCAGTGCTACTAGTGGAAAACATTAGTCTGGAGCCCTGTTTAAGCATCAGGAGACTTCTATGTCTACATTCATTTCTCTCTAGTATCAGTTCATTTGCAAATGCATTTGCATCGTTTTCTGACTCGGTTAATCTCTTTTTAGTTTACAAATGCTTTGCTTTCTTGTTGGATTATTAATATAATAATAATAATAATAATAATAATAATAATAATAATTTCACATACACTTGTGTGTAACTGTCCTGTCCTCTACTTTGTTGTGACCCTAGGACCCTTTTACACTTTGTTTTAAAATACTTTGAACATTCAGGTCACAAAGGACAGCAGAGACACATTGCTGCTTACTCCTGTGTCTATCATGCGTCTCCAAGGTGTTCAACTACTTTTGTTCAATTTTGTTACTGTGTACATCACTTCAAAGGTCCCCATGCACAGTTATATTAAAACATTAAACCTGCAACATTGCTTTATTATTTTCTTGCACTCCAACCATATACATGGTTCTTTCCATTTTTTTTTCCTAGTGGGTTGCGCTGTTAACAAAAACAACCACCTTATCCAGCATTAATGACATATTTTCCTGTTACATCCATGTCAGGGACACATCCATGTCCCAGACCACCTTGTTAAGTGGTTCGAGTGAATATGTCTTGATTGTGTCTTGGAGGTCCTTTACACTTGTATTTAGCGCTCTTCAGTTGTGATTGCCCAAGACGGATTTTAATACCAAGTGTAAATGGGGTCTATATTTTCGTGTCAATGTTGTGTGTTTTGTCTCAAGCCTCTCAGAGGTGATATCTGGTGTTGCTGCTCCACCGTCTCCTGGCTGTTGGCTGTTAACTGGGTGAGCTGGGTGCTGTTGTGGTCATGGTGGTCGAAGGTGGGTGTGCACTGCTGTGCCTGGTGGCTCAGGTGGCTGGTGCAGATTGGTATGTGTGCTGATGGGGCTGAGTTGACTGTGTGAAATAACCCAGAACAACACTCTTTGCTGCATGTTGTAGCCTAAACAGGCCATACATGTGTTGTGGGCCTGCTGCTGAAGCATGGTGCTGATATCCAAGGACACACAGCTCATGGCTGCAGGGCTACCATCTAGCATCCCAGCCTCGTCACTTGGCCACAGTAAAAATAGTCCTTGAGGAGGGTGCTGATACTCAACCATGCCCTACTCAGTGTGTGCCTACTGGCAGCTGAAGGTAATGATGGCCAGATGGACTATAAGTTGCCGATGAGGTGGCCTGAGGTAGTCGCTATGCAGCGCGAGGACAGCATTGCGCACTGATTGGCTGGATTTGCTAGCACGTGTACTGCCCTGTGTCTGGCTGTCTGGGCTTCTGTGAGTGGTGGTGTGTGCCTGTCCGTGACGGCCCGTGGCTGGGGGATGGTGGGGTGGCCGAGCCAGTTTGCTGGATGAGGTGGTGACTGGCTAGCTTTGGCATAGGCACCTAGCCTTGTGAAGTGGCCACATGGACATCAGTCATCTACAAATTATGGACTCTTGCACCCTTTTGTTGGAGAGACATTGACTGTGTTTCTGGTTTGTGTATATAATGTGACAGAGATTACCTCTTGGATGGTTTTATTTCTTTGGGCTTTGTTGGCTCTTGAAAGCATTTCCATGAGTAAAGTATAAAGAAAGGAGGAAAAAAAGAAAAAGAAAAAACATAGTCCTGATTAGGAAAAGGATGAGGTGTGTGTGTATATATACAAGCATTGTACATACTGTATAAAACAATCTGCTTATTGCTATGCCCTCTTCAGCATGAACTTATTGTCCAGTCATGCCTTTCTGTTCACATTTATATGTTCATTGTTTGTGTTGGAATTTTTTGTCTTTCAGTTGTCTTTTTTTTTTTATTTATATTATTATTGTTTATTTATTTATTTTTATCTTGTCTTTCGTTCCTATAGCCAAAAACAAAATCAGTCTTTACACTGAAGAATTATGGATATGTTCAAGTGTGCAGCCAGAACTTCAAATCAGAGGACGATAAAAGAAATTTGAAGGTGGACTTACTGGGTTACTGGCATATTCTCTCTCCCTTCTCAATCACGGTGACATTCGCACTTAATAAGCACCTGTCAGCTCATGCATGTGGAACTGGGAGAATAGCGCTTTCCTCCAAGTGTGTTACGCCGCTTCCTGATATTATATGAGCAGCATTTTAAAAGACGTGGTCAGCTGGCTTCAGGTGCCTCAGTGGAAGCCTGCCATAGCCTTTGCCCTCTCTGGTTGGTACTTGTTGTGTGATAGGGGAGATCTGACTGGAGGGTGGGAATTAGCTAAATTAGGAAGAAAATCAGGGAAAATAAAAAATAAATAAAAATGTAAACATTTTTTTTTTAAAAAAGACTGACACTTCAGGGGTTAGGAGACTAAAGAGGCTTGGACAGGCAGGATAATTCAACTGATATTCACTTTCACATGACACTTTTCAGTGGCTTTATTGCTTCCCTCTGCAAGCACTGAATGAAACTGATGTTAATCAGCTGCATGTAAAAATCATGACATGTAACCTGGAGGTTCACCCTGCTTCCTTTTCATCTATAGCCAATGTTTGACGACGCCCACACAGCCACATATCCCCACTTCTGACTCCCCCATCCTGACGGGAATGATAAACTGCCACCACGATCTGTGCCCCTGGTCTATGGACCACCTTAAACGTAAATGGCTGAAGTGTGAGATATCAAATACATGTGATCCACATGTTGGCATCCTTCATGTGGTAGAGCCGTAGGAGTGGGGTCTGATCAGAGCAGAGAGTAACTGATGACTAAATTGGAAGACTACCCATGACTCAAGTGACTTCCAGCATTCTGTATAAACTATAGAGAGAGTGTTGTGCATGAAAATTGCAGGAGATCAGCAGTTTCTGAAATACTTAAACCAGCCCATCTAGCACCAGCAACCTTTTTTTGCATTTCACTGTTGTCACATGATTGACTCATTAGATATCTGCACGAGTTGTGTACAGGTGTTTTGTATTAAACTGGATGGTGAGTGTATATTCCTGACTGGTTATAGTCCAGAATAAGTATAAGTGATAGAAATGGTATTGGGGCCGAGTCTGGTTTTAGGTTTGTGTCTGCGCACACTCTTTGCAGTGTAGGTGTGCAAGTCAAATCTTTGATCACATATATCTGCTGTTATTCAAACATCTTTTGACACTACAGGAAAATAGCATTATTGCTCAAAATAATTCATAAATTCCAATCATATGGCGCATATATGACCGTAGTAGACTACTGTGACTGATACTTTGTCATATTTTTTCAGACCAACTATGCAAGTGAAGAGGATGAGAGGGAGGTTGGTCCAGGAGAGGTCTTGAAGTGCAGAAGTTTTACTCATCGCTTGATCCTAAATGGACAGAAGCAAGAGGACCACATGCAAGTGGAGTCCCTAATTTCATTAAGGAGCATGTTGCCACTGCGTGTTGCAGATGTTTCTGCAGAGGAGATCTATGCATCCTCTCACATCCCTGTCCCACGTAACCGGTGAGTTTTTATATACAGTACAGTGCTTTTTTGGGTTTGGAATATTTGTGATGGATTTTTATAAGCCATTTTAAAGTCCCAGAGACGATAATATTTACACGTTTTAAAAGTGATAACTTTAGTTTTACATGACTGCAATGCCAGAATGTTGCATAATTGGTATGACCCCGTGCTGCTGGAGTTCTAAGGGATAACAACTTTGAACAGAACACTTGGTGCTTGTGCTACGCTTGCACACTGTGTTTTTGAAATTTGCTCCGAAACTCTACCTCTACTTGTTTCGCTTTTGTTCCTGGTGTTTTGGCCTTGTTTTCCTCATATATTTTCTGTTCTTTTCTTACTCAAACTTTGGGTTATAAAGCTCTGTTCTTTCCACCTGTGACCCAGTGTCTGCTCCTGCAGCTCCCACTACTGCCAGCAGTAATAATGTAATAAAATAGAAAAACAAATGCTTATTTGTGACTCTCATGATATAAAGTTAGCTGAAAATATGAAAGTTCATGTCATGATACGATAATTTATAGATATATTAACCAGCCCTCACTCACCTATTTTCCAAGTGATCAAAAATATTCAAATGATCCTGAAAAAGTGGAGGAAAAAAAAAAAAGCAACCACTGGTGTACCAACAACCACACATTGAACAGGTTGGTCAAGATGAACAACAGCAATTGACCTACATATTGTGAGAACTGTGAAGCAATAGTTCGTGACCTCACCAACAAGCAGGTGCAAAGGGATCACAATCCACTGTTCAAAGAAGACTTTGAGAGTAGAAATATAGAGGCCATACCACAAGATACAGACCACTTAGCAGTAACAATCAGAAGGTCAGCTTGGAATTCGCAAAGAAATACATTTATGTCTTTGGGCAGATGCCTTTATCCAGAGCGACTTACATTTGTTTCATTTTATACAAGTGAGCAGATAAGGTTAAGGGTTAGTAAACTGCTGGGCTAAAGGGCCCAGCAGTGGCAGCTTAGTGGCAACTTGCAACCTTCCAGTCAATAGTCCAGTGTCTTAACCACTGAGCTACCACTGATGCACATGTACACAAATTCAGAAATATGCCACAAGTTCTGGAACCAAGATGAACCTTTACTAATGTGACGAAAAGGCCAAAGTGTGGAGAAACAGTGGAGGTGGTGTCCTAGCTTGGGCTTGCATGGCAGCTTCAGGAATGGGCTCAATAATCTATATTGATGATGTAACTCATGATGGTAGCAGCAGAATGAATTCAGAAGACTACAGAAGCATTTTCTGTCATTTTACAAAGAAATGCATCCAATCTAATTGGGAGGAACTTTGTCATGAAACAAGACCCTGACTCCAAACACACTGTTAACACAACAAATGACCTCACCATGGGGGGAAAAAGGTTTTATACTGGCCAAGTCAAACACAAAACCAGTTCAATTAAGCATGCATTTTACTTCCTGAAGAGGACACCGCAGGGAGAAACCACCAAAACGATCAATAATTGAAAGATGCTGTGGTACAAATCTGGAAAAAAGAATTCAATGGTTTGGTTAGGTCAGTGCGTCACTGGCTTGATGCAGCTATTGCAAGCAAGGTATATGCAACCAAATATTCATTGTTATTTACTTTTTTACTTTGACAGTCTGTTAATTCGGTGGTCATCCACCAAAGCTGCTGTGCTCCAAGTCATTTAACACATCTAGATGTAAATATCAGGAAATAAAAGCTGCACTTCTGATGTATCATCTCATATTCATCTTTTAATCTTAAACCAAAATGAGGTGTGCGTGTGCGTGTGTGTGTGTGCTGTACTATAATAACATAATATAGTAAAAGCAGAGAAACTAATAATTTTGCAGTGGTCTCCTAAAAGAAACCTTGTAACTAATTATAAACCAGCTGAAATCACTGAAAACATTTCTTTTGACTCCTCTATATTCAGTTCGAGTGGCCCAAAGCGCTTCCATGATTGCAGTCTGCATCACCCTGATGCGTGGGTACATTTTTGGAGAGGTGCACGTCAGGCTCTGGTGTAGGGTACGGCATAGATTTGTCACAGCAGTAAAAATTGGTATTTAATACTACCATTCTGAATAGTAAACCTCCTCCAACTAACATTAGCTAGTCAGTCTGTAGGTTGTCCGTAATTCAGTTGTAATATAGTTGATTAAGCTATCTAGCTTAAGTTTCAAATTCATATGTTTCATGGCGAATTATTTTAATTTGATATTGGAACTTATGTTCAGGCAGAAACAGAGACAACAGGGTGGCATTTACAGGTGTGCAGACTTGACCAGGTGAAGTAAAACATTGCACTGGAACCTGGAACAGGAGCCATGCCCACAGGAAGCAGAGATGGGGGGCATGACAGAAATAATTGTTGACTGATCAACTAATCGAAATAATAAGTCAATTTAGTTGACTACCAAAATAAACGTTAATTGCAGCCCTAATAAGTATGTATTTAAGGAACACAAACGTTTTTGTTTTATTCCATAAACTACTGACAACACTTCCTTCAAAATTCCACATAAAAATATTGTCACTTCGAGAATTTAATTGCAGAAAATGATAACTGGTTAAAATAAAAAAAGATGCAGTGTTTTCAGACTTTGAATAATGCACAGAAATCAAGATTATTATAAAATTTTAAACAACCCAGTATTAATGTTTGAATGTATTAATGTTTGTTATGAAAGATTTCAGAAATCAGTATTTGGAATAATCCAGACATTTAATCACAGGGGTTCAGGTCTGGAGATTGGGCTGGCCATTACAGTGTAATGGCTCTTAAGATCTTCAATCCACACCTTGATTGACTTGGCTGTGTGGCATGGAGTCCTGCTGGAAAACCCAATCCTCAGAGTTAGGGAACATTGTCAGAGCAGAAGGAAGCAAGTTTTCTTCCAGGATAACCTTGTACCTGGATTGATTCATGTGTCGTTCACTAACAAAAATCTGCCCCATTCCATCCTTGCTGATGCATGCCCAGATCACCACCAGTCCTTCACTAAATTTCACAGTGGGTGTGAGACACTGTGGCTTGTAGACCTCTCCAGGTCTCCATCTAACCATTAGACAACCAAGAGATGGACAAAGCTGAAAATTGACAAAAGCTAAATTGCTGGTCTTCGCCATGGAGGGTTGTAAGTCAAGTCAAGTTGTTGAGTTGTATCCCGAGATTCAGAACATTTTGAAAGAGTTCTGTTGAATAGGAGCACAAAGGGGATGATGAACCTGGTGGAAGCTTCAGAAGGCTCTCGAACTACAAAGGACACATGGCAAGAGCAGTTCAAACACTCAACGAGCCCATCTGACTGCGGGTGGTAGACTGAGGTTTGCAGGTGTTCGATCTGCAACAGCCGGGATAAGTCTGCCATCAGCTTGGAGATGAAGGGCATGCCTGTTTGGTGTCTTTGAGAATTCCCACTCGTCTAAATTGGAAGACCAGTTCCTGTGCAAGGTTCTAGGAGGTGGCTTTCTGGAGGGGGATGGCTTCGGGGTCCCTTGTTGCGTAATTCATCAGCATTAACATATATTCATGGCCACAGACAGACTTTGGGAGCGGCACTGCCAGGTCCATTTCCACCCACTCAAAGGGAACAATGTTCTCTGAGCCTGGTGGGGTTTGGACCATGGTGGTGATGAGTCGTAAGGGTTGTTCCTTTTTGATGTCTTGGTAGAACTCCCTTCTCTTACCTCTGTCTTACCATGTCTAACGGTGGCCAGAGTGCACTCCAGGGCAGAAAACTACAAGTCCTGGAAGCTTTCATGACCATGTCCTTTTTATCTTCCCTTGGAAGAGCCCTCAGGAACTGGTCTGGGGTGAATATTTCTAGGACCTTCAAGAAGGTGAGGAGCTCTGGTTGGATCTACCGATGGGCGATACATAGCAGGGATTCCATCTGACCTCAGGGCTCTCGTCTGGGGTGGTAAACCCAATGGTAGAACTGGGCAGCAGCTTATAATTCTATACACCATAGCAAATAGAAAGCTGAATCCTATAATAGCATGAGTAGTAGTGTTTGCTAAATTTGTATTTATAAATTTTAATTTGAATTGCAGAGCTGTGACCGTCGATTGCCAGTCCACAAACTTACTTTACCATAAGTAAAATGTTCAAAATTTCCAATAAATCAATTGTTAAAGGCTATATTGAATATTGTAATAGATTTCTCCTAAACTTAGTTAGCCTGCTTATTATTAATTAATATTAGACAGCTAGCTAGCATTAACATTCTTTCCATGACACTGAATTTAGATACAACATAGTTTGACAAATGTAGTTTGCTAGGCTACGTTATATGAATCGACCTTCTGATTGGATTGACAAGCAGCTCCCTCACTTCAGGCAGTAAGCTGTTTCTAGTTCAGTTTATCTTGACTAGGTAGCTTACCTGGTATTAATGAAGTGACAAACTGAACTTGCACGAGCTGTGTAATTATTTTTGGGAATATTTGTTTCATGTGTATACAAACAGTTGGATTACCACAAAAATAGCCACATTTCCAAAAAAATAAAACATTCAGGTACTCTAGGCAGTATGCTGCTTCTGGTTTGGTTTAGCTTGGCTAGGTAGCTTATCCAGTGTTAATGATGTAACAAGTCATACAAGCTATATAATTATATGTATATACTGTAGTTTGATGATTTAGGTTTTTAAATTGTAAGATAATGACTGTGTTCACTACCACAGTAATATTTAGTATGGTATATAGCTTATGCTGTATGTTAACCTTGCAGCGAATAGGAAGTTGTTTTGGAAAAGTATTGTAAAGAAAATTAACAATGTCATTAAAACATGGGATTTAATAGTATGTTTATAATTACCTTTCTGCAACAGCCATTTGTAGTCTTCATTATGTAACTGGTGGTTTAGTGTCTGCTGCTTCATTGTCTGTTTTAAAGCTCAAGTTCGTTCATAAAAACCTTGATAAAAATTCTTGTACAGAAGCCTTTATTTACCTCTCAGAGTTCAGCTACAGTTTCTCATGTGTACAGAGAGGGTGTGCCTAACAGAGATCTTGTTTGAAGATCGATCAATCTTCATCAGAGAGTGAATCAGACTTGGGCTATTTATATATTTACTTTTAAAGGCATACCATCCAAATTGAAAGGCAAATCCCCAAACTCAGTCTGTTTTATCCTAAAGGGTTTTTATACCGTTCTTAAACGGCACAAGTAAGAGGATCTGTATGTTTTTAGGCATTAAAGAAGCAACTTGTGTGGGAGATATATTATACTTGGCCATTTATTTACAGAAGGAAATTATCCAATTTGACACATCTATGAATGACAAAAGTATGTGAACCTTTGCTTTTAGACCTTCTCGTGCAGAAACAACTGCAACTAAACATTTCCAGTTACTGTTGATCCGTCCTGAACATCAGCTTGGAGGGATTTTGGCCCATTCATTCTTAAGAGTACAGATTCAACTCAACTCTGGGATGCTGGTGGGTTTTTTAAACATGAACTGCTTTGACATTTCTTTTGGATTAAGGTTCTTTGAATTGGCCATTGCAAATCATTAATTTTCTTCTTCTTTTTTTAAGCATTTTTTTTTGATAGAACGACTTGTGTGCTTATGGTTGTTGGCTTGCTGCATGACCCTATTTCTTTTGAGTTGACAGATCATGTACCAATGTGCTGACGTTTTCCTTTATAATCTGCTGATGTCATTCAGAATTAGTTGTTCCATCAATGATGGCCACCTATCGTGGCCCAGATGTAGCAAATCGGGCCCAAACCATGATACTACCACCTCCCTGCTGCATAGATTAGTCCATCTACAAAAATTTTTCCAGTAGCCTTCTGGCTTGTCCACATGATCTTTTAGCAAATTTGTAAATGGGCAGCAGTGTTTATTTCTGGAGAGCAGGGGCTTTCTTCCTGCCATGCACACTATTGTTCAGTGTTCTCCTTATGGCTGACTCTTGAACATTTAACGTTAGCCAATGTGAGCGGGACCTTTAGTTGCTTCGAAGTTATCCTGGGTCCTTTTGAGTCCCTCATGGACTATTACATACCTTGGAGTAATCTTTGTTGATCAAACACTCCTGGAGAGCGTAAAAATGATCTTGATCTCCCTGTATGAGTTGGTCCAAACACTTTAGAGACTGATTCTTAACCTTTTCCAGCCTGAGGAGCATCAACAGCACTTTCAGTCCTTAGAAATCTCCTTTGTTTATGCCATGAGACACACATATCTTGTGAAGATCATGCTTTAATGGATCCACATTCTTTAAATAAAACAGGTTTCCCACTCCGCACCTCCCACTCCCAGTCATCTCACTGATGGAAAACATCCTACTCTAATAACTGCTAATGCTAGAGGTTCACATACATTTGCCACTCATATATGAAATATTAGATCATTTTCCTCAATGTCCCCATTCCTTGAATGACCAATTGTGTGTGTGTGTGTATATGTATGTATATATATATATATATATAATGTATTTTTTTTTGTTTTATTTGTTTAATCTGGTTCTCTATCTACTTTTAGGACTTGAGTGAAAACATGATATTTTAGGTCATATTTGTGCATAAATATAGAAAAAGCTATAGGCTTCACAAACTAACAAAAACGTGTTGAAAAACAAAATGTTTAATATTCTTCAAAGTAGTTGCCTTGATGCCAGCTTTGCAGAATATTAGCATCATCTTAACCACCTTCATGAGATATTCACCTGGAATGCTTCTCAGTTAACAGATTTGCCTTAATTGTCAAATGTTAATTAGACAAATTTCTTGCCGCCTTTATGCGTTTGAGCAGTCTGACCAGTAAATAGTAAATAATAAAAAATACAGTATATAGCCCATTTCAACAACTGTAGTAATCCATATTATGTCAAGAACTGCTTAACTAAGAGAAATGACATTCCATCTTTACTTTAAAACGTGAAGTGTCTAAGTAATAAAAATAAAGATAAAACATTGATTTAGAAGGTGTGTCCAAACGATTGACTGGTACTGTATGTGTACTTCACATTTACATACATTAAGTCTTTGACGTATTGATAAGAAGAAAAAAAAAGTATTTATTCATGAGCATAAACAAATGTATGTTGAATGAAGCCTGACAGGGAAAATGTATTTGAACACTTTTATATGTAAAGGTTAGATAAAAATACAATTCTAAATGCTGACAAAAGCAAACTGTTTTTCTTGTGCAAATTGCACCTCGTATTATTTATAAAAGACAATGCCACTGGTTTAGAAGAATTCATGCAACAAATAGTAATTATGGTGAAGGAAAAGGAGCCTCCTAAATTTTCCCATGGACATGCACCATTCAGGATTTCTCCACATGCTCTCAGATTAATGATAAGGAAGGTAAGTGAGAAGCCAGCAATAACTCAAAAAGAGTTGCAGGACAACTTGCATGGACAGCAGTGAGCGAGTGAACAAACAGTGAACTGAACTAGTCATCTCTGTTCATACACCTCACTTCTCTGCTTAAAAAAAAAAAAAAAAAACCCATAGGTGCATGTCTGAAAGCATTTTGACTAATCAAAACTATTTTGGAACAGTCTATTCTGGTCTTGGATATTTCAGCTTTCATGTTTGGTTGCTGAAGGGTTGCCTGTACAATCCCAAGAACACCATACCGACAGTGAAGTACAGAGGTGTCCAAATCCTTTTTTTCTATTAATTTTAAACATTATTTATGCTTATGCATACTTTTTGTTCCTATTAATCAGTACAAAGTCAAATGACAACATGAGTGAATTTGAAGTGGGTGTATACTCATGGAACACTATACCGCTACTGGGTTGGGCCTCCCTTTGCACTCAGAACAGCATTGATTCTTCGTGGCATGGATTCCACAAGATGTTGGAAATATTTCTTTGATATTATGGTCCGTATTGACATGATTGCATCATGCAATTCATGCAGATTTTTCAGGTGCACTTTCATGCTGCGAATCTCCCATTCTATTACATTCTAAAGGTGTTCTGTTAGATTCAGATCTGGGGACTGGGAGGGCCACTGAAGAACACTGAACTCCTTGCCATGTTCATGAAACCAGTTTGAGAGGACTTTTGTCTTGTGACATGGTGCAGTATTGTGCTGGAAGTAGCCATTAGAAGATGGGTAAATTGTTGCCATGACAGGATGCATATGGTCAGCAAAAATACCCAAATAGGCTGTGGTATTCAACCGAAGATTGATTGCCATTGACTGGCCCAAATGTGTCATGAAAACATTTCGTACACCATTATACCACCTCTACCAGGCTGGACTGTTGACACAAGGCAGGTTGGGTCCATGAATTCATGCTGTTGATGCCAAATTCTGGCCCTACCATCTGCGTGCCTCAGCAGAAATCGAGATTCATCAGATCAGGCTACGTTTTTCAAGTCTTCAGCTGTCTGTAGTGAGCCTGTGCCCGATGCTGCCTAAGCTTTCTGTTCTTGGCTGACAGAAATGGCACCCATTGTGGTCTTCTGGTGTCCAAGCCCATCCTCCTCAAGGTTCGATGTGTTATGCATTCTGAGATGTTTTCCTGCTCAGCCCAAGTACAGAGTGGTTATCAGAATTACTGTATCCTTTCTCTCCGCTCGAACCAGTCTGGCCATTCTCTCTCATCAACCAGGTGTTTATGTTCACAGACCGGCTGCTCAATGGATGTTCTTCTTTATTGCACTATTCGGAGTTAACTCGCTGTTCACACTGTTGTGCGTGAAAATGCAAGATGATCAGCTGCTCTAGAAATACTCAAACCAGCCTGTCTGACACCAGCAATAATGCCATGGTCAAAATTGCTGAAACATTTTTACCCATTTTGATGGTTGATGTGAGCGTTACCTGATGCTGCTGCTGGCACGTATGTGAACGGTTTTATTCATTTCACTGCTACCAAACCATTGGCTGATTAGATAATTGCATGAGTAAGTAGGTGTTCCTTTTAGAGTGTTCAGTGAGTGTATGAACTCGGAGAATATTAAATAACAAAAAAAGATATATCCCCCCTGTGTATTATATTGCATTTCTTAAAGGTATTTCTATGATGTACAATGTAAATAACAATATATAGGTTTGCTAACAGTGATTTTTGCAGAAAGTACTTTTGCATTAAAAAAAAAAAAGTCATGGATACTTTTATAAAATCTACAAAAGTAATAAATTGAAAAGAAGTGGGGAAAACAGTTTTAGAAATATGTTGTTTCAGAGTTTGTAATTCTTTTTAATACTGGCAATTTCCCAGCCATACAAAACATGCAAATGCTGTCAAAATTCTGATCAATGAAAAACACTCAAAACGGTGCAAATGTCAAAGTACCCAAACTAAATTATTGGTTAGAGAAAAACTTTTGTTCCAGCAATGCCAACACTTGTACAAGCAGGCAAATTGTTCATCAGATTTTGGTACCTGGTATCCTTGCATTTTAAGCTGTTTTCACTTTAAGTTGAGTTACTAATTAATTAATAATAAATAAATTAAAAAGAATTAATTCATGAATTATTACAGTATACAATAAACGGACACAGAATACGGATATTCCCTTTAACAATCTAGTAAGTAGACAAGAATATATAAACATTGATTAATCTTTTTTTTTGATTGTTTGATATTGGCACCTGAGTGTGTTCTTTGCATCTGTTTGTACTAGGATGCACTTCTGGTATAAAACAAATAAATGTTACTGTATGTAACAAATTAGTCCATGTACACACGCAGATCTCTTTAAAGTTATTGTGAGGTTGATTGGGCACCAAACTAACGCTCTGAGGCAAATGTGGGGTGCGAATTGACTTCAATAAATCCTCTGTCGGTTGAGGCATTTTGTATGGCTTACAGCTATACTAAGACAGATGGGTATGGCACTATTTCTTTTATCATAATTGAATGATTAGTTTAATCTTTTAATTTAGGGGTTTGTGTTGACTCACTTTTTTTAGTTTTTATATCCTTTAATTAATGCCAACAATAGAATCTGACTGATCTTCAGAAAATTAAGTCCCTGACCTAGTGATCATGCTTGAGGATGTGTTTTTGATAGAAACTCCAAAGTTCTTCAATAAAGTATAATTAAATGGGTCTGCTAAATGCTACAAACATAATAAAAATAAGTAATTTAACCTCAGCCTCCATATTATATGATTTTAAGGCTTACATTAGTCAATAACCTTAAGCGTAAACATTCACATGCTTAGGAGTAGGATCTGAACATTTTTTGGAATTTACTGGATTTTCATAAGTATCAAATTTCTTGTGTACATGTTCTGATAATGATTTACTTATAAATCCATTTTACATATTTGTATCCAGCTTGATAAATGAGCCCAATGTTTGTTAACATTGGATGATAAGTAAAGGCATTAGATATCTGTGACTGATTAAATGATGTGTGCATTTTGTTATTTTTAACAACCTGAGTCCTTAATTCAAACTCTCGGGCAAATATATGCTGATAAAATTTTTCCCCTGTTTTTTCCCTGTCTGTATAATCATTGTTCTGTTATATTTTGCTGAGGCCATTTAAAACTTGAAGACATAAGCAGCACTATTAAAAACTGAACATGCCGACTGGACTTGCACGCTTCTCGTTGTCGTAGTAACCGTGGCACTAAACCTCGCTACACGCATGCAAATTACTTTTATAATAAATCTTAGTGTGTAAACATTACATGTGCTCACGAGTGTCTGATGATTGAATGTATGCTAAGGCCTTTTGACATTTTGATCTGGTGTTTCTGCAAAATGGATATTTTCTGCTCTGATTAATAAATTACTTCTCCGTATTGGTTTTTCCTTGAATAATTTGAGGAAATTTAAGTGAGTGACGTGGCTTTGATACAAAAGGAGCTGCAGTTGTCATCAGAAGATGATGAGCTCAACAAAAGCAGCCTGTTATTGAGACTGTACAGGATTAAAGCTGTATAGTATGTTATTTAGGCCTGTACAGTCAACACAAACCCCAAGTTGTTCAGCCTGCTGTCATGCTACCATTAGCACTCAAGTAGAAGTGATGATAATCAGCAGTATTGCAGGCCCCTCCTGCCACCCAAATAGTTCTCTTTTATTAAATTAAACAGGAAAATGGTTTGTTAGAGTAGGGAAGAAGAAGAGGTTTTGCATAAACAAAGGCCCATAATGACTGAGGCATGGGTAGGGTTGAGGGGTTTGGGAGAAAAGAAGGGAGAAAACCAGGTCTGTCTGTTTGATTGAGTGCCTCAAACTTTGGATAATCTCAGAGCCACACAAATAATTTGTTTAGATCTTTGGTTAGTGTGTAAGATTCACTAATCTGTCTCAATACACCAGTCTCAGTGGAATACAAGTGCCAAATCATGATGTTCGAAGATGGCACACACTTACCCAACAATATTACCGCCATAGCTCGATATAAGAGGTGTACCCCTGTGTTGAGCCCATCACCACGATCACCATCATACCAGCTTTTTATCTTATCTGAGAGTGCTGCCATCCTCATGTTGCTTTCCGCTTGTTCTGTGGCCTTGTCTACACGTATCCGGATATTTTCTAAAACTCACTCTTTCTGTCAGTTTTAAGGTTCATTTCCACAGTGCCCCCCCCCCTTTTTTTTTTATCTCTCTGAACAAGAAAACAGTATTATAATGCCAAGACTTCTGCATTTCGCATACATAAGATTTAGCAAGCGCGTCGCTATTCGCTTGTTAAGTCTGATGCCAGTGTCGATTTCCGGGTTCAAACACTGCTTCAGTATTTCCAGCTTAGAGACTCTCACTACATTTGGTGAAGTTTAATTAAAATGACTTTAATTTAAAAAAGAGCCAGGAATAAATGTAGTGACTCTTTCAGCATATGTTAGTGACCTGTCATGAACCTGATATGGCTCTCCAGCTCACAGCTGCTGTTATACAAGTTTAGAAAGCAGGTTTTCTCGACACAGTGTAATGCCTGACTGGTCGTAAGCACAAATCACTGATAACCACGGTCCTTCCATGTCCAATCACTGATCACCACTGTTTGTCCCACCGTCCTGCCTCTTTATTTGTTTTATTCTCTTTCTTTGGCAATATTACATTTTATAAGTACTTAAAGTGGGTAAACATTTTCCTTCATGGCTTCTCACGGTCACCATTTCTTTTTGTCTGCATTCTTTATAGTTTAGTATCCTGTAAATGCATAAAACATTAGCCTTTTTTTTTTTTTTTTTTTTTTTTAATTTAATTTTTTTTTTTTAATTGTTGCTGCAACACTTCAGAATCCCATTAATCGCTTAGAAAACACCAAATTAAATATGTAAATATTGCATTCAAACAAATGTGAATATGACAAAACAGACATGCCATGCAGAAATAATATTTTTAATTATGTTTATTTTAACTCAAACACTTTCAGCTTAAACATTGACATCAGGTAACGTCAAAATGAATTTCTGCAAACTACACCATAAACTATATAGCCTATACTGGGCATGAGGCCACTAGGCACACAGACACAGGTATTTTTTTTTTCTTGTTTTTGTTAATATCTACTTATCTGTCCATCCATCATCTGTCTGTCTATCCATCTTTCCATAATTTAGTCTTTGCCAATTCCCACCTACCAGTTAAAGTCTCCCCTATCACACATCATCTTCCAACCAAGGAGGGCAAAGCCCAAAATGGTCATTTTGCTCTTTTGGTCTCCTGGCCACAAATGGCTGTGGCATTATCGGGATTTGAACTCATGCTCTCCATTCAAGAGGGCACATTTCTGTTACACCACTCTGCTTTATGTAGAAGCATCACATTTATATACATCATTTAAAGAAGATGTTGAGCTAATTCTATGCTTGCATCCTCTCCAAGTCAGCTGTCAAGTGAAATTTACAAGGTGAGATTTTGCAGATCTATAGTTAAAGAAATTAAATGTATAAAAAGTCCTTATTTAACACATTCCAATGTATACACTGCCATCATGGTTTATATATGATGTATTGTGCTGGTTCCAGTATACAGGGAGTGCAGAATTATTAGGCAAATGAGTATTTTGGCCACATCATCCTCTTCATGCATGTTGTCTTACTC